>PVKN010037182.1:0-11285 GCA_004027915.1 Capromys pilorides
AGGACCTTGTGCTTCCTAGGCAAGCACTTCTTCCACTGAGCTATCTTCCCAGCCCCAAGGCAGTGTCCTTTCTGCACCTGGCTTATTTCCTTCAGTTTACTGTCTGCCAACTCCACTCATGTTATTGTAGGTGAGAGGGTTTCGTTCTTTTTTATGGTTGAATAGTACTCCGCCTAGTGTATGTGTGGCATAGCCTTTATCCATTTAGCCACCAGTGGTCGCAAAGGAGAAGGACACAGCCCCACGCCTTTTCATGATACCCAAGGAAGGACCTTGTGTTAATTATTTGGAAAAAGTAAATCGAATCCGTGCTCTCAGCAGACAGCAGAACACAGTCCTGAGGGGCAGGCAGCATGACCAGGGGACCCAGCTCCCTGGACTGACCTCTCTGTCCCTCCCACTCCCTGCATGGACGTCACCATGGGTGGTGTCACTGTGTGTGCTGTCATGGGGCCTAACAGGGCAGGTGATGGGGGTACAAGGCTCTCGGGGCCCGTGGGTTCCCAAGACCTAGGGGGCTCTCAGCTGGGGGCCAACTCTGTCCCCAGAGGAGCCTGGGTGGTCCTTAGGACACTTGTGTCTGTCACCCTGGGAAGCTCCTTGCATAGAGCACGGAGGGACAGGGATATGGCACCTGCAGGGCCCAGGTTACCCCCAAGCTTGCCCAGCCCAGAGTCCTGAGTGCGGGGTGTAGAGAGAGCAGAGCAGGGGGGCTCCCATTCGAGCAGGTGCTGGGGGCAGAGCCCGCGGCCAGGAAAAGGTGGAGCCTGGTTCCTGTGCCCCAGTTCCAGGACCTGCGGGCCCAAAGCCCCAGCTTGCTCTTCTCTCCTGCAGCAGCTGGCGGTGCGCCCTTCGTGCGGCCCCGTGAGGCCCCGCTGCCTGCCCTCTGCACCTGGCTGCTGGCGGGCACCTGTGATCCCTGCTCCCCTCCTTTCCAGGGCAGCATCAGACTTGACCACTGGGGGGATCCGCCCAGGCTGCGCAGGGCCGCCCCTGCCACTAGGATTCTCATAAGAGGAGGGGGCAGTGGAGGGGCTGTCTGTCCATCTGTCTTTCTGCCCCACAGGTTTATGGGAGCCCTCACTTCCCAGGCAGAGGCTGGGCACAGGCAGGGGAGGAGCGGCCGAGAGACAGGAGAGACCCAGTCAGGAGCTGAGACACTTTGGTCGGAGCAGAGGTTCCTGTTTGGTCTTTGCAGAGAGGACCCTATGTCATTCAGGCTGGCCGTGACCTCACCATGAGGCCCGGTGGACCTAGGTCTCACGTGGATCCTCCTGCCTCAGCCTCCCATGTGCTGGGATGACGGGCACGCCACCGCACCCGGCTCCCAAGCATAGATGCCACATCTGTATCTCAGGAAGTATCCACGCGTGCCTGGGCCATGACATGGCACCAAGCAAAGCCTCCTGCTATGGTGTCCCCAGGGAGCGCTGGGCCAGATCCGGGAACAGAGTGACTGTCAGCACTGGAGGTGCAAGGCCCTGTCTCAAAACAAAACAGAGAGTCAGCTTCAACTCAAGCAGTTAGTTCCTGGCACTGGGCTTTTTGTCATCAAGATTAAAAAATAAAAAGGGCTGGAGGTAGCGGGGAGATAGCTCAGTAAAATAAGCACTTGCCTGGCAAGCACAGGATCCTGAGTTCAATTCCAGGAACCGCAAAAAAAAAAGGGCGGGGGGTGAGGTGGGGGCTGGAGGTATCACTTAGCACAAAGGCCCTAGCTTACACCCCAGGACAGCAAAAAGGAAGAAGGCACGGAGGTCTCCATGACCAGCAGGCGGGACGGAGCTGTGCAGGGCTCCGGAGTCTCCCAGGCCTCTCCGCACTCCAGGCTCCCCACGCCACCTGCCCCTTTCTCACCCCTCCCATGTTTATGGGCCGCTGAGCAGCTGTGAAACTCATCAGGAGCCGTTGCTGCCACCAGGAGGGTGGGAGCCCAGCCAGGCACCTGCACCAACAGGGCCTCAAAGCTGTGGGACTCAGCCCCACACCCCAGGCCCCCAGGTCACATGCAGGGCTCTGAACCCCCAGGCCTAGCCGGCCCTGGCTCTGCCGCCTGTAAAGGGCACCATAGGCCAGGTTTTCAGAAAATCGAAAGTTTATTAAAGCTTCTGTTTATAAATGTAGCGCAGGCCCCTTGTTTTAAAATATTTGGACACCAAGGGCTATGTGAGCTCCTGCGATCCCAGGTACTCAGGAGACTGAGGCAGGAGGCTCACCTGGGCAGCGGGGCGAGGCAGTGTCAGATGCGGGGGCAACCATGCTGCCGGGGGCCGGCCAGGCCTCCTCTCTTTTCCATATTGTTCCTTTTTTTTTTTTGCAGAACCAGGAATCGAACTCAGGACCTTGCACTTGCCAGATAGGCACTTGTGCCCCTGAGCTATCTCCCTGGCCCCTCCATATTGTTTCAAAATCATTAGAAAGATTCGTAAATAGCAGTGTGCCAAGGTTTATAATCCTGCCATTTGCTTTGTTCTCTGTTTCTGTCTCTGTCTCTCTATCTCTTGATTTTTTTTTTTTTTTCCCCCCGGAACCAGGGACTGAACTTAGGGCCTTGTGCTTGCCAGGGAAGCATTTATTCTACTGAGCTATCTCCCCAGCCCCTATTATGATTACTATTATTGTTATTGTTATAATGTACGATGTACAAGGTCTCTCTATGCAGCTCAGCTTCGCAGTGATCCTCCTGTTCTCAGCCTCCCAGCCCTGGGGTTACGAGGACGAGCCACCGTGCCCAGTTCTCGCGGGCCAGCTCAGCACGCCTGGGGTTGGGGCCAACACCGCATGTGGTGTGGGTTATCGAACCCCAGTCCCTGCCTTGCCTAAGCAGGCACTTAGTCTGCTGAGCTATCTCGCTGGCCCTGTCTCTTGATTATTTGATGTATGTATAGAAGTATAGACACATATATGACGTGTGTATGTGTGTATAAAGGCGTGACATCCCATGATCTGATGCAATGATTTATTACCTTATGATGCTTTAAAGGTCTAGAAGAAACGCATTTTAAAGCTACGTATGGTGGTGCACTCTTGTAATCCCACCCCTCAGGAGACTGAGGCAGGAGAGCCTCTGCAGGTTATGGGCTACACAGTGAGTTCAAGACCAGGCCCTGTTTCACAAAACAAAAACAAAACAATGCCTTAGAGGCTGACTTTACTATCACCCTACTGACTAAGCATAGGGCTCTCGCACATCCACTTATTTTTTAACCACTAATGTGCTTTTTCTAGGCCATGATCTTACCCGGGATCCCACACTTACTAAACTGATTTCTCACCTTTTATTGATTTGTTGGAGATCTTTATATTTTAAGGACCTCAGCATTTTGTCCCTCATGCCTATGGATGACCAAGTGTCTCCTAGTGTGCGTGTTCACTTGAGTGGTGACCTAGGTACCCTAAACTCAAGCTGTCACCCTGGCACATGAGGCTGGGCGGGAGGCCCAGGACGAGGTAGGGACTGTGTATCATGGGATGAACAGGGGCACCCCGCATCGCCCAGAATACCCCAGGCCTCATAGGCACTTCCCATGCTGCCCCGTCCACCCCCGCTGGGCCTTCCCCCGCCTCAGCTGCTGGGGACCAGCCACAGTTGCCTGGAGACAGTCTTGGAGGCCGTGCCAACCTCGGCAGAGCCTGCTCCTTATTTTCTGTCAGGGCGCAGCCCTGCTCCTGTGGCTCTGGGTGATTCAGCCGGGGGCCCAGCCGGGGGCTCCTGCTGGGGAGAGCGTGTCACACGGTGGCCCCCACCCTTAGCTGTCACCAAGTAGGATGCAGGAAAGCTGTCCTCACAGAACAGGACGCAAAGCCACATGGCGACCAGTGCTAGGGGTCCAGCTCTGCTGCCACCCTTGGGGACCCTGAGAAACCTCACATCCCACTCTGGCTCAGGCTGAGCCTCACCCCTGCAGTGTGAGAACTCGAGGCTCAGCTACTGGCCCCCTGGGGTGCTCCTGGGCTGTTCTGCAGGATAGACTCAATTGTCACCTCACTTGTTCCCTGGGCCAGACCATTTTGTCCTTAAGAAACTGTCTGTGGGGCAGGAGGAGAGGCGGCCTCAGGCTGGGCCTGGCTGGCACAGGTAGGGCAGGGACAGGGAGGCCGTATGCTTCTGGTGTTCTGACCTGGTGTTGGGGCCAGAGAGGGGACAAAAGGTGAGCTGTGGGGTGGCACCCACGTATCCCCACCTCTCTTCAAGGAGCTGCAGAGAAAGAGACAGTCGCTAAGAGCCACTTCAGCAGCCCTGGGGCCCCCCCATTTCTCTACTCTGTGGACTCTGGGTGTGAGGAGACTGGCGGGGCCCGAGGGCGCCAGGACAAGCGCAGCTGGGGCGGAAGGGGCTGGGGAGGTGTCGGGCAGGCGCGGGGCCCTGCGTAGACCCTGACCCGGGCTTCCAGGCTCCTGGACTGAGAGGGGACAAACATCCGTTGTTTCGAGCGCCACCCCCCCCTCTTAGTGGCACTTGGTGGCAACAGCCCAGGGACACTCAGAGCTACCGAGAAGTGGAGCCATCACGCCTGTCATTTGCATGTGGAGCAAGAAGGCGCCTGCCTGGGGGACTCTGACCCGCCCCACCTGCTCCCTGAGGAATCCCTGCCCGGCTGCAGCTTGACCTCTGGTGTCCCCAGGAGGGTGACAGGCAGGCAGAGTGCTGGGCCCCTGGCTGGTGGCTGTCCCCACTGCCCCCATGCCCAGTCCCTCTGCCACCCTGTGACCGCCCCACCAGGGAGGGGTCGGGCTGGTCCCATCGGGCACCACCCTCCAACACACCTTGGTGCCTCTGGGCTGAGGACACGGGACCACAGCAGGGCCCGCCTGGCTGGGCATGGCCCCCGCTGGGTGTGACTATGACATTTCCGGGCAGCTGAGCCTCACGGGCTGCAGGAGCTGCCCCGGGCCTGGCCCTGTGTGGACAGGAGCGTGAGTTGAGTGGGGACTCGGGGACCCTCCGGTGCCGGTGCTGGGCCAAGGGGAGCGATTTGCATTCCTGGGATATTTTCCGTTGAACCACAGCTCCGCCTCCAGGCCGTTTCCTGACTTCTCCCAGCCTAGGACCCTGGCTCAGGGCCAGGCCTGTGGTTTTCCATGCAGGAGGTCAGGCTGGGATCCCAGTCCTCATGGCCCAGAAGGCCCAGAGACACGGGTTCGAGGTCCTGCTACATCTCCCCCAGCCATGTGGCCCCCAAGTCCTTCTACAGGAGGTTCCTCACTCAGACACACAGGACTGGGGCTCCTGGCTGAGGGGCTTCTGGCCCAGAGCCAGGGGTGGCCACGGCTCAGCACCCTGCAGGGCCCAGACCACCCCAGCAAGCGCCCAGCCATGGTGCCCACAGAGAGTCAGGGCCCAGGGCGCAGGACTGCCAGAGGCGCTTTTTCCCAGCATCCTGCAGCCTGGGTCGGGACAGTGGGGTGGCCATGGGCCAAGCAGTCTCAGGGTCAGCCACATAGAAAAGCACAGTATGGGGTGCACTCCTGTCACCCCGGCACTCTAGGAGGCTGAGGCAGGAGGATAGAAAGTTGAAACCCAGCCTCTACAGCCCTGAGACTTAGCGAGACCCAGTCTCAAAGTAAAAAGTAAAAACAACGCCGCCTCACACCCAGAGAAGCATCTGCCCTGCTGCCCAGCACTGCCTTCCAGCCATGTCTGGCAGCCACATGCAGGCAGATCAGTGTCGGGGACCACAGAGAAGAGCTGAGCACGGCGTGGCCGGACCCCAAGGCGTGGCCTAGACCCACGCAGTAGCCTGCAGCCCGGTCTCTGCTTTGCGGGCCTCTCTGTCTGTCCACCTTTCTGTTTGTTCAGGACAGGATCTCGCTGTGTAGTTCAGGTTGGCCTCAGACTCACAGTGATCCTCCCGCCTCAGCCTCCCGAGTGCCGGGATCGCCTGCTGGGTCACGTGTAGAACGTCCCAGTGAGCAGGAACTTGCTTCCTGCCAGCTGTCAGGGCCACGTCCTCTTTGGGGGAACCTGAGAGAGTCCCCAGCCCCCCGCCAGCAGGGACACAGGGACCCCGGTCCTGCAACCCTAGGGAGGTAAGGGCTCCCTGACCCGTGGGAAGCCTGGGTCCCCGAGAAGATCCAGCGTAAGAAGTGACCCTCCTGCCTTGTACCCCCTCTGCCCTGCCCCCCGGGAGCCCTTGTCCCCATCCTGCTGATGAAATTACAAGGTTTAGTCAAGCTCGGTGGCAGGAGGCCCCGTGACGGATGCAGAGGGGAAGAATTGTGACCAAATCCACTTCCCAGATCCTGGCCCTCCGGACGTGGGAGGACCCTGCAGCTGCAGGACCTGCCGCGCACCCCAGGCAGGCCCATCCTGCCCGGGCTCAGCTTGTGACCTCTGGGCGATGCGGCCCAAGGGTCCCCACCCCCACCCCCACCCCAGCCAGGGGTGGAGGGCTTGCAGCAGGGGTCGCTGTCTGGCTGTGTGACACCATGTCACTTTCCGGTCATCGTCACCCAAGGGTGCCTGGCTGCTGCTGCCATGAGCTGGGAAATTTGGCGTCAGGACCTTGGCTGCAGGAGCTGGTGTGTCTGCGACGTGCGTCTACGCGTCTCCACGTGTCTCCATGTGCACGTGGGGCCCGACATCTCGCTTCTGCTGTGTACACAGCCTGCCTTCTAAGCTGGGCCTCAGATGGTCCCAAAGGCAGCTGAAAACACAGACTCCAGCTGCCATTTCTTCCCTGGATGCAACTCACAGAGCTACAGGCCCAACCCCTTTTTTTTTTTTCCTTGTCTTTTTGAGATAGGATCTCACTATGCAGTTCAGGCTGGCCTTGAGCTTACTTTTGTAGCCCAGGTTGGTCTCGAACTCACACCGATCCTCCAGCCTCAGCCTCCCAAGTGCTGGGATTACAGGTGTGTGCCACCACGTCCAACCTATTATTTTATTTTGGGACAGGGTCTCACTGAACTGCTGAGTCGTCCCAACTTGGCTAGAACCTGAGAACCTCCTGCCTCAGCCTCCCAGACTGCTGGGATGACAGGCATGCATTGTTGCACCCAACTAAAAGAATTACATTTTTTAAAATGCAAAGTCGAGCTGCAGCCTGGCGTGGCGGCCCATGTCTGTAATCCCAGCACTGGGGAAACTGAGGCAGGAGACTTGTTATAAGTTGGAGACCGTCCTGGGCTACATATTGAGTTCAAGTGCAGCCTGAACTATACAGCAAAACCCTGTGTAAGGTCTGGCAAGATGGCTCAGTGGTTTAAAGCGCCTGCTTAGGCAAGCTTAAGCAATCACAGGGACTGCAGTTTGATTCCCTACACCACGTGCTGTGCCAGCCCCACCCCCAGGGCAGGCTGAGCCGCTCAGAAAGAAAAAAAAAAACCTGTGTCAGAAAAAAAAAAGGCCCAGCTCCGGCTCCTGTTGTTTCTTCTAGGAACACGTGTGTGTCGCTGGCCATGCTGTCAGGACGAATGGCACAGTGGCCAGTGGCCGGGAGCAGGCGCTGCAGAGGCCCCCTGAGGGGTAGAGAAGGAGCCCCTCACCAGGCTCCCATTGGACGGCGATGCGCCTGCGCCACAAGGCTGCAGACCAGGAGCAACAGCTGGTCCCCACCACCGGGGTCACGTTCACGCCGCGCCTTCCCAGGGCCTTCCACACTGCATTTGTGCTGTTGCACAAGGCGAGCGGGTATAAATAATCCACACGGAGATCACTCTCTGCAGGGGACACAGAGAGCCTTGTTGCAGGGCACACAGCTGTGAGATGAGACCCAGATGGAACCCCACGGCCTCCAATAACCCCCCCACCCCCACTCCCCGCCTTCCATGTCCCCTGTGAGAGCAGAATGGGGTTGGAAGAGGGGCCTGGCTTCTGTGGCCGTGTGACTCTTGGCAATAAAGGAACCATCTTCCTTTGACCAACATAATCCTGCCCTCCACCCAGGAGGATGGACAGCACCCCCTCCCTTTTCACTACTCTATAATATTCCACTGAGACTAATGTTCAGGGCTTTGTGGAGCTGTGTTGGAGCAATGTTCTAAAACTACTTGCCTTGGCCCACCTGGTAACCGGCAGGCATGATGCCAGCTTAGAACTCCCCCAACAGCTGGATGAGGTGGCACACACTTTTGAGAGGCTAAGACCAGAGGATCCCAAGTTCAAGCTCAAGCCTGGGCAATTTAGTGACTTACCAAAATCTAAAAAAACAGGTCCAGGGACTGGGACTGCGGCTCAGTGCAGAAGCCCTGAGTCCAATCCCCAGCACCACAAAACATCAGTCGGTCAATCCCCACCAGCAGAAATATCCAGAACGGGTCACTCAGGACACAGATCGGCAGACAGCAGGGGTGAGGCCACCTGCCCATGCGATGGAGATTCTTTCAGGGGCGAGAGAAAGTCCCCGAACGCACCGGGGTGACGCTGCGTGCTCCGTGTGGATGCTGGAGTCTGGACCGTGTGCTCAGAAGGGCTCAAGCTTGGGGGCTGCAAAGCAGCTCGGATGGCGTCTCCCTCTCCCTGTTCTTGGGGGGAAAAGCAGATACAGGGGGTGCTCATGTCCAGAGCCCTGGCACACTGCCCCGAAGTCCCGGGCCGAGCCCTGAGGGAAGGTGGGCTCTGAGGGAGGCTCTGCAGCCGTCGGAACTGACAAACACTCTTTCTTCAGCTGAAATTTACCCAGTGCAAAACGAGCTGGTGCCAGGCACTCGCCTGTCAGTGCAGCTGCTCGGGAGGCTAAGGCAGGAGGATCCCAAGTTCAAAGCCAGCCTGGGCAACTTAGCAATTTCAGGAGACACTGTCTCAAACAATTAAAAATGAACACAAGACAGGCCCTGTAGGACAAGTGATCATCCCATTCTGCAAACGCCCCCTCACTGCCTGCCCCCAGCTTAGCACCCAGATATCACCCAGGTTCCTTCCAGTCCATGTTTTTCAACATCGCTGTACCATTTACACGTGGCTGAGAAATACAGATGTGAGTAGATACAGGTGTGAGTAGATACAGATGTGAGTTGTTCTGGCAAAAAGCCCCGCTTGCTGCCGAGGTGGTCAGATGCTAAGAGCTTCCAAGAAGTGACTGTGCAACCCTCAAGCAGGGTGTGGAGGTGTGGCCCCCCCAGGAGACACGGGCTGTGGCCAGGACACATGCGGCTGTCACACAGTGGCACAGCGCAGGTGGAGGCCAGGCACTCTGCCCCCTCGGCATCACCAGAGGTGCGTGGCAGGGGTGCCCGGTCTGGCCAGCAGGGCCACGTGGCTGCTGCCTGAACTTTACTGCCCCAGGCCCTGATGGAGCACTGCAGGTTGTACTGGGGCAGCTCCTAGCTGGATTTAAAAATCCCCCAGAGGGTAGAGGCCAGCGAAAGGGGAAGTGGCCGAGAGGTGCCAGTTCCCTGAGAAGGCCCTGGGGCTGCACTTCTCAGAAAGACGGCCCCGGCAGGCGGGCTCAGAGCCTCTGCCTCCTTGGTTTGCGAGGAAATCAAGAGGCCCCAGGGGTCTCCTGTTTGCACCCACACACGTACACACATGTCCCCACCCCATCCTGCACACAGCCAGATAAGCAGGGATTCTGGGATTTTCTTCCTTTTCATTTAGAGGTGAGAAAACAAACAAACAAAAAAAAGAGTATGCAGCCCCAGGTACAGTGGCACACGCTGGTCATGGTGGTACTCTGGGAGGCTGAGGCAGGAAGATCACCAGTTTGAGCCCCGAGACCCTGTCTCAGAAAGTAGAAAGGGCTGAGGTGCCATGCGGCATGGAGCCATGGAGCAACCCCAGGCTTGCTCCCCAGCACTTGCAAAACGAGAGTCAGAATCTATGTGAGGACCCCACAACAGGCCGCTGCTGAGTGACGTGAGATGAGGGGTTCTGTGAAGTGCCACGGGCAGGAAGGAGACCCGTGTCGCTGTGAGGCCTCTGGGGTGGGACCCCAGGACAGCACAGGCATGCTGGTGACGTCCAGAGGAGGTGGATCCCAAGGCTTCTCACAGAGCCACACCCCCAGCCCACTTAATTTGAAGACACATCTACTGGGCCGTCCTCCTACCTCTGCCTCTGGAGGCCAGTGGATGAGAGGCTGCTCCACCCCACCTGGCTGAGGCGCGGAGCTCAACACCTTCACTAGGAAACTGGGCCCTGCTGATCCTGGCACTCGGGGCCTTATTTCCCTGCCGTGTCTGGCGTGAGCAGCTGCCCCACCTCGAGAGCTCCTGCCCTGCAGCAGCTGGAGGCCAGGGTTGGTGCTCAGCAGCCTGCAGTGTGCAGGATGCCGCCAGCGCATGCCCGGCCCTGGAGAAGGGGGACCCTGGGCCACCCCAGTCCTGTCTTCCTGAGCTGGGCCTGAGCCCCACTGCACCCAGGGCCTCTTTGGCCTCTGCCACCAGTTGAAGCCCAGAGCTGCCTGGAAAGTACCAGGCTGGGCCGGGCCACCTTTTGTGTCAGTGGAAAAGCCCTGTCCATATGTGGAACAGCAAACATCTGTAAAGGAAGAGGGGCTGCGCTACTCGTGCAGACCACGGGGACCTCTAGGCCACCGGGAAGCAGCCGGCCACGTGAGCTTGGCCACCGGAGCTGCACAGGAAGTCAGCAGGGCAGGGAGGGGCCACACTGACCTCAGGGGCATCGTCCACACAGGGAGCGTAGAGGGATCCTGGTCAGCGGCCTCTGCTGCCCTGGAGCCTCTGCCCAGAGCCAGGAGGCCATGCCAGCCCTACACACGCCCTCCCGGCCTCTGCCTGTACCTGTCACCTCTTCCCTCCAGGGTTAATGACCCTGCCCTAGCTCCACAGTTTCCACTGCTCCCCTGGCCCCAGCACACAGCCCACAGAGAACTAGAAAGCAGGGGTGGAAAAGCACCCAGATGGGACCAGACAGCTCGGTTCCGGACTAGTTTGTTTTTCTTCTGTTGGAATGGGCTGATGCTGCGGACTCTGAGCACATGTTAGGGGCCCCAGAACCTGAAATGGAATAATACAAGTTTTAGGAGAAAACTTAGGCTTTCTTTCCCTATTCTGAAAAAAAAAAAAAAAAAGCCAATATTCCAAATGGAGCAGGTGTGAAGAATAAGATCAAAAATAAATATAAAATTTTTAAAAGAAAACAAGGAGGCCAGGCGTGGTGGTACACACCTGTAATCCCAGCTCTTGGGAGGCTGAGGCAGGAGGATCAGTGCGAGTTCAAGAAGCCTGAACTGCATAGCAAGACCCTGTCTCAAAAAGACAAAAAAAAAAAAGAAAGAAAAAGGAAAACAATCAAGACTGGGTATGTTGGGGGCCAGGGATATAGCTCAGTGGAATAAGTACTTGTCTGGCAAGTGCAAGGTCCTGAGTTTGATCCCTGGTAC
>PVKN010037183.1:0-11291 GCA_004027915.1 Capromys pilorides
AGGAGTTAATTGTAATTATTCTGTGTTTTACATCCTATGCGATGTGCTCTTTCAACTGCATCTATAGACACATTATTAAATATTTTGACTTTTGATCAGTATTTTTTAATGTTGAGTTTTGAGAGCAGATCTATATTTATCTAATAGTTTACTTTCTAACAATATCCATTTTTTTGGGGGGTGGCATTATTCTAAAAATGTGTATTAGTATAAGTTATTGTTATTCCATTAGCAATTTTGCTAGTGTCATCAAATTTTACCAAGATTCATAATGACGTAGTGTGCTAATTAGGGTAGTGCTGAACAAGCAGAAAAAGAAATGAAAATGTGTTCATCAACTTCAAATATAAATTTGATGTCCTGTCTAAAAGTCAGCCTGGGCTCAGGAAAATATCGGAAAGTGGTATGGTGATAAGAATGCTTTTGGAATCTCATAAGCAAAGTTGGAGAGCAGACAGCAGCTGGGGACAGTCAGATGCTTTGAGCTAACTCAGTTACGAATAAGATGGTTTTGCTCTGTGTGTGTGTGTGTGTGCGTGTGTGTGTGTGTCTGTCTGTCTGTCTGTCTGTCTGTCTGTCTGTCTGTCTGTTTGTCTGTGTGTGTATGCCCATGCTCATGCGCTGCGCTGGCCCCACCCCCAGATCCCCTGAGCTGACCACCAAGTCCAGGCATGGTGGTGCACACCTGTAATCCCAAGGCTGGGGAGGCTGAAAACAGGAGGACCACTGTGAAGCCGAGCTGCATCATGAGACCCTGTACCCAATACATTAAAAAAATAATAATAATACCATAGCAGAGCAGTGTAATGTGCCTGTACTTTCAGCTACTTGGGAAATTGAGTCAGACTTCCAGAAACTCGAGCAGCTTCTTACTGTGATGAGAGAGAGAGAGAGAGAGAGAGAGAGAGAGAGAGAGAGAGAGAGAGAACATGTATTTTAGGGAGAGAGATGGTAACCATTTTAAATATGCACTGAATATTTTCCCTAACAAAAGCCTATTTTCTAGAGGAAGTGCTGTTACTGGAGTCTTTCCTGACCCAGAGGAAGAGCGATAGGTCAACTCCAGCCTTAGCATTCCTGCCTCATGGAAAAATAAATAGAAAAAGAAAGGCTAAGAATTGCTTATAAAGTTCACAATCCAGGAACTGGAAAACAATAGAAAACTGAACTTGAAGTGGGAAATCATCACAAACGGGCTGCTACATCAAAACAGTGTCACTAAAATGATTGGATTATACTGAGAAAACTACATAACAGACCATCTAAGGAGATGCTCAAGAGGAACCCAACACAACAGGGGAGGAAAAAGAAGACAGGAAAACAGGAAACTACAACCTCTGGCGACTGCAGTTATGGCTCCCAGGTCAGATCCTGAAATGAAGACTGACATGAAGCCGCACGCTAATGGTCTGTTCCAATCACCTCACACTGGTGTCTGGTGTGTATATGCACGAAAGTGTGAGACATACTGAAAGAAAAAACACAACCTGAAGAAACAGCAAGCATTGGAGCCAAACTCAGATAGGACACACGTGTTATACTTATCAGCTAAGGAATTTAGAAGAGCCGTGATTAATAATGTTGAGGAACCACATGGAAAACGGACATAACGTGTGAAAACTGGTGGATAATGCAAGCAGAGAAACAGAAACATGACGAAAAACTAAACTAAATGCTATAAAGCAAAAGCGAGAGAACACATGGGGAAGGCGTTGGTGACTGATCAGAAGACCAGACACAGTGAGAAGAACTGAGGCTGAAGAGATATAGATAGAAACTTCGAGAACTGTGGTGCAGAGAGAGAGAGAGAGAGAGAGAGAGAGAGAGAGAGAGAGACAGAGAGAGAGAGAGACAGAGAGACAGAGAGACAGAGAGAGAGAGACAGAGAGACAGACAGAGAGAGAGAGAGACAGAGAGAACTATGAAACCTATAGGATAATTGTCAAAATTGTGGTGCAAGTACTGATAGGATTTTAAAAAAGAGAAGAGAGAAAGCAAAAAAAAAAAAACAAAAACAAAAACAGAAAAATATTTATGAGAATAACGTCTGAAGGTTTTCCAAAATTAATGAAAATGAATGACAGCCTCCAACCCACAGACGCAGAAAGTATTTCTGATGGTTGGGCTGAGGGTATCTCTATAGGCCTTTGGGGTCCTGAATAAACAGTGCAGCAAGACACACAGAGAAGGCAGCAAAGGTGTACATCTACTGAAGGTGAAAAGAAGGATGCTCTGTGCAGGGCAGAGTGGGCCAGGCCAAAGGCTCAGGATGGAGCTAAGCGGTCCCTATAGTGGTACACCTAGCCACCAACATGCTCCTGCTCATATAAGGAAGACTCTGAGACACTGGTCCTAGCAAAACTCTTTTGGTTTCTCACCAGATATAAGTAAAGGGAAAGAAATGTGTCCTAGGCTGTAAATGCAGGACCGAGCAGAACGTCTTCTGATTGGTCCTTGGAGCAGCGCAAGATTCGACTGGAGGACTGAAAACAGCATTTTGCCTGATTGGACCACAGTGTTCAGGGACTTGAACCTGACACATTTTGGGTCCGGTCTCTGTGCATGTCCTCTCTAAGAATCGTCTCCCTCGAACTCTTGACTTGATGAACCTTGACACATTCTGCCCAGTTGGTTGTCTCCTTTGCACCAGACCTAATCTACTACTTTGGAAGCTCAGAGAACACCAACCAGAAAAACACACCAAAACACCGTAGACATAGCACATTGAAGTTGGAGAAAAGCAAAAAGAGAAGGGAAAACTGAAGAGAACGACCCATTTCCTTACTGATGATCAAGAGTAAGAGCTGCTGCAGAAAAAAAAAATAAAGGAAGCAAGCAGGCACAGGGGCCAGGGGTTCTATCCCTGGGCCTGCTGTGCCGGTCCTGCCCCCCAAGGCATGCTGAAATGGCAACTGAGACTGGACGTGGTGGTGCAAGCTCTTGGAAGGCTGTAAACAGGCAGATCACTGTGAGTCTGATCTACTGAGACCCTGAACACCTTGTAGACCCTTCCATAAAAATATAAAAAAGAAAAGGGAAGGAAGAGAAGAGAAGAGAAAAGAACAGAACAAAAAGGAAAGGAAAGGAAAGAAAAAAAAAAATAAAGACCTCAGACATCTCATCAGAAAAAAGCTGCATCAGGCATGGTGGTGCACACCTACAATCCCAGTACTCAGGAGGCTGAGGCAGGACGATCCAGAGTTCCATCAAAGATTGGCTATTTTAGCAATTGGACAAGATCCTGTCTCAAAAATTTTTTAACAAAAAATGATTTTGAGACAGGCTGGGTATATAGCTCAATCTGAAGGCCCTGGGTTGGATTTCCAGGAGAGAGAGAAAAAGAAAGAAAAGGAGGAGGGGAAAGGAGAAATGGAGACATGGACAGGCAGAGACACAGAGAAAGAGAGAGCTCTATACATTTGGTTTTTCTCCTTATATAAGATAAAATTGAACTTATAAATTAAGCACAGTACGATACTAATAATAACTAATAACAAAATAGAAAATTATAGCTATACAATATAATAAAAATTATGTGTTGTATGTGTCTGAAAAATATCGTACTGTAGAACTTAGCAACCTCAGTATATAACTTTTTTCTTAATAAGTCAAGAACTTTTTATCTTTTTACTCAAAGAAGACACTTCATCGCTTCTCTTTGTCATATTGCAATTTCCAGTATCATTACTCTTGCACTTTGGAGCCACTACCATAACAAGGAAGGATTACAAGTCCTGTGTGAGTGTGACTACCTGTGTGACAGTTGAGACAGCTACTAAGTGACTAGTAAACAAGCATCATATGCAGAACGAAATATGCTGGACAAAAGAACGAGCCATGTCTCAAGAAGCACACAGCAGAATAACTCAAGATTTCACCCTACTCCTCAGAATGGCATGAAACTAAAACTCAGAAATTGTTTAGTTTTACACTTTTCCATTTCATATTTCAGCCTGCAGTTGACACGGGTAACTGAAGTTGCAGAGAGCAAAGCTTTGGATGTTGGATATTAGTATACTTATAAAACATGCATCTGATATGTAGCACACATACCCAAAATATACAAAGAACTCTTAAAATTCAACAGTAAAAGATGTACTATCCAACTTTCAAATGTGCAGAACTATCTGAAGAGGCATTGCTCCAAAGAAGATGACAGCCCAGACAGCAATAAGTATATGGAAAGATACTCAGGACATGTGACATTATGGTACTGTGGTTAAAACAAGGAGATGACATTACCTACCAGGCTAAAATTTTAAAAAACTGACAACTCTAAAAAGTGACAAGAATGTAGGGCAAGAGGAAGTCGCATTCATTGCAGGGGTGAACGGGAAATTGTACATTTGCTTCATTGATTTGTCAGCTAAAGTAAATTTTTGGAGACAGTGTTTCCCTCTATAATCCAGACTGACCTGGAGCTTGCTGCTCACCTCCTCCTTTAGTCTCCACATGCTCGAGTTATGAGTGTATGCTGGTACACCCAGCAGCTCTGTCATTTTGGGAGACAGTATGACGGTCACTTATAAAGTTGGCCAGAGGTTTGGCGTAAGATCCAGCAATCCTGGGTTATTATTACCTTTGAGTTAGAAGCTTATGACCAGGGCCAGTGAGCTAGCTCATCAGACTAGGCACCTGCTTAGGCAGTAGCTGTCAAGCCTCAAAAAGGCATGGAAGAACCTTAAAAGAATAGGGAAGCCACAGCTGTCAAGCCACAGCAAAAGGCTGTACATTTTATACTCCAAACTCTGAATATCTTGGAGAAGATAAAGCTATGGAGATGGCAGAAGACCAGCGTGAGGGCCTCTGGGCAGGGACGTGGAATAAGGGATGTAAAGCACAGGGGATGCTTTGAACAAAGACATTCCTTTGTGTGACACTGCAGTGAGGGGCACACGATGCTACACATTTTCCAGATTCCGTGGAACTGTACACCCTGGGAATTTTAATGTAACCTACAGGCTTTCCTTGATAACACAATGAAGGTGAATTAATTAATTGTTACAAAAATACCCTAGAACTATAAGTTGCTAATAGCAAGAGAAACTGGTAAGGCACAGAGGACATACAAGAAATCTCTGTTCTAACCACTCAATTGTTCTATCTAAAACTATTCTAAAAACAGAACTGTGTGTGTGTGTGTGTGTGTGTGTGTGTGTGTGTGTGTTATCTGAACAGTAGCTCAGTCCAATTCCTTTCCATTTATGCAATGAATCTGTGCCTATATGATATAATCTGGGATGTTTCTAAACAGAAACAGAACTTTCTAAACACAAAGTTTAGAAAAGATAAAATTAGGAAAAAATATTAGCTAACTATGGTGTTTACCTTGCCTCCTGATTGCCTCCTTTCCCTTTTTTTTTTTTCTTCCTGTATTTAGGACACGGTCTACAAGGTGCACAGTCTCACTATTTAGATCTGACTCGTAGTGATCCTCCTGTTTTCAGCCTCCCAAGTGCTGGGATTATAGGCACGCACCACCACGCCCAGTCTCAATGGCCAACTCAGCAAAACCAGCATGGCACACTGGGGATTGAACCCCAGCTGCTGCACCCTGTGTAAGCAGGCACTTTAGTCCACTGAGCTACTGAGCTATCAGGCCAGCCCTTGCTTTAGCACTTGATCTAATCCTAAATTGTCATCAAGTCTGAGTGGAGGCTCATGGACTGTGGATTCTATGTAAATGGAAAGGTTGGACTACCTCAAAAAGAAGTGAACACATATGCTCTGGTAATATTTTACTCTCATGAACATTTCCTTTGTATTCATGAGTTCAAGGAGCTCAAAACTGTGTAGAGTGCAGGTGTCACAGGAATTTTCTTGATCTGCTTCAAGAAAGTCAGAAACATTACACACATGAGTTCAGATAACATCTCTGCTCTGTGAAATTTCTCAGCTTTGAGAAATGATATACCAAGTAGAAAAATTATGAGAGAAACACTAGGCCTTGGGGAGTAGCTTGGTGGTACAGCCCTTGCCTAGTGTACGTGATCTCTGGCATTACCCTCACCAACGAACACATTAAAAAATAAACAGGACTATTCAAATATTATATTGAGCTCATATACTGCTCAAATCAAATATTTTGCTATTAAAATTTGTTCAAGAATCATAGAAGGGCTCAGTAGAATAAGGGTTTGCCTGGAAAGTGCAAGGTCCTCAGTTCAATCCCCAATACCGCAAAAATAAAAAATAAAAAACAATTTAAAAAAAGAATCGTAGGATACTGGAAATAAATTCATCATAAAATACATTTTCAAATATTATATCAAAAAATTAAATGAAGCCAAGTAGAAAAGAAATTTATGAATAAATTAAATTCTGCTGCCCTCTAATATTTGGAAAATTAGTTTCCACTGGCTATTTAAGAGTTGCTAAGTTTCCACTGTAAAAGAGAAATTTTTCCTTATATTCTATGAAAGATCTGTCTGGGATTCAGAATTTCATTACATGCCAGATTTCAGTGAAAATGAAACTTATTTATCTCTTTTATGTATATATAATACTGAAAATTAAATAATTCTACTGTTTTGAATCTGGCATTGTCCAAGAAAATAGTAAGAAAATTCTAAATAATGTCCAATAGATTTCATTTTAAAATATGGAGAATTAGACTTACATGGCGATTTTTAGTTACAAGTCTCACTACGGCTGTGGGAGAAGCTGGAAGGACAGGGCACAGCTGTGGAGTTACCACCAGGCGGGCACTATCCTCTCAGTGGTTGCTTTTCTTTGTGAACTCTAAAATGCCCAAGAAGTATTTGTGAATTATGCCTGTGAACTAGATATCCTAAGATTGCATTTTCAGAATCCCCAGTTCAGATTAAGCCTCTGCCCAGTTGTTAAGAGAGAAGGTGGCGGATAGCTGTCTGTTTGTTGCCAGTCAAATTGTAATAATTTACATTTTAGGGAAAATGGTTTGCTTAAAATCATTAGCTTTGGGGGCTGGGGATTTGGCTCAGCGGTAGAATGCTTGCCTAGTGAGTTGGAAGCCCTGGGTTCAGTCCTCAGCACCAAAAACAAAAACTAAACCTCCCCTAAAATCATTAGATTTGTTCCACTAAAAACATAAACAAGAATTTAAAACATTATGCTGTTCCTCTAACAGTGTAACCTAGATGTTGTGAGACAATTCTCTAAAAATTCAATATTGCTCTTTAGCTATGGAGAATATTTGATATTCGCTCTTTGCAGGAAATTTTGATTTGTATCAACCAAAAGGCAATTAAAGGCTGTCATTCAGCCAGATCCCCATTCATCAGGGATCTTATCATCTAAGCGTTAACAGCAGCACTGTCCCTTCCAGCTGGGGACAGATAACAGAAACTGTCCTGTGTGAAGTACAATAGAGTAACGTGATTAGAAATCCTGGCGAACTCTGGTTTCTCTTGAGCTGAATTATAGCTCTCCTAAGTCCCATGGCGCTGAATGATGTCATGGGATCTGCAGTTCAGCGAGATGAAAGGGATAAAGCAGAGCCCGCTGGCACTAGGAAAAGCTTCCAGCACAATCCGCAGCTCAGCTTGGGAACCGCGAGAGCTGGGGATCTGGCCACCCAGCCGCGGCCTGGAGGAACCACCGGCAGTGCTCAAATGCAAAAAATCAGAGCACAACAACGTGATCTACATTTAACAAAAGAATGCGTGCCCCAGGAGGCGGCAGGGCAGCTGCCTACCTGCTGAAAGTGAACTTTCTGGATAGCCCTGCATATATATAAGCTCAGCCCTGCCTTTGATGTAAGGCAGCCGATCAGTGATCAGATTACAGGCATTTCATCTCCCTGCTCCTCTGCCTTTGATCTGCATGGTTAATTTCATTTTCCTGGATTTGCAGTTTCGTCCGGGCTTGTGCTGACACACATTTTTGGGGAGGTGGAAGAATTTGGCATGGAACTGCTGCCAAGGAGACTACACTGCCCAAGGGTGCGTTCTGGGAAGAGCGGGCGGTTGCAGGTACTGCATTTTATGTTTTGTTGTAGCTTTTGCTGTGACTTTCCTATGCATCCTGAAAAGAAAAAGGGTTTAATCACTTGAGAGCAGACGTTTCTGTAGCTGAACACTGCATTGTGTCACATGTATGCATTACTAGGTCTGATACTCGATTCGATTTTTCAGCAGTTTGTACTAGAGAGTTTGTGATCTGTCGTGCAAGTTTTACTTGGAAATAAGTTGTTCAAACAGGACAAAACAGCTCGGCGCACACTTTAGCATGCAAACAGCGTTTCCTCTCAGAACTGAGCGCCTCAGCCGCTCCAGGGATGCACAGGTCATTTTATTTAGTCCCTGCACAGTCCCTGGGACTGAGCTGGCTGAAAATACTTTCCTTGTTTTCTCACATTAAAAAAAAAAAATGCAGATGCATCTCTGGTAATCCCATTTCTGCAGCTTATTTATTCTCTCACCTCCAAGATATAAATCTATCAAGTACATTTCCTTATGCAGTTTGTAAAGGCAGAGGAATCTCAGAAAAGCCATTTGAGTATGATTACAATCTTTTATGTGTAAAACTGAAGAAATTAAAAACAGAGTAAAGTTGCAGTAGATTTGCCCAAAAATACTCAAGTGATTTTCTGTGACTTTTGGAAGTAGAATAAGCCTTGGCTACAAGACTGATGAAAGCTCACGTGATTACTATTCCCAAATTAACATTTACTTTCAATTTATAGTGACAGCTGTTAGAAGTTACAATTTGCCAACTGTTTATGAAAACTATCTGAGTAATCAACAGTTATTATGTTACGGAAAGTAAATTACTCACATTTTTCACTTTAGTTAATGCCCTTAAAACTAAATTATATTGCTGCACTGAATTTGAAAGTTAATTGTTATTTGTCAGTCCAGTGATAGATCACAAACACACACACACACACACACACACACACACACATACACACAAACACACACCATGGTTAAAAAAAAAAAAAAACACTTTACGTTGAAGTGCAAGAATGCAATACAGTGCAAAGAGTGACCTCTGTGCCCACACTGATTTAATGTTTTTAGTCCTAAGTTTACTTGAGTGAAATATTTAATTATCGACACAATTTGTCTTGCTTTATGCTAGCTGAACCATGGAGAAATGATAAATGAGAAGGGCAGTTGTTCCTGACTCTGAAATTCTGATGAAACAGAAAACATCTAATGAGTCTTATCCCATACATAATTAATTTTTTCAGAACCAATTAATTAAATTATGTTCTAAGCCTTCTTCCTAATACCAGGAGAGTAATGAGCACTGTTTGGTTAGTTTTAAAGCTTTGTTTCAAAGCTTTGATAGTTGGAAGTGAAGACTATTTAGAACCATGCTACCTGACTATATTTTTCAAGTGTCAGTAAAAATTTAATGTAAAAGATTTAAGTGTAGTTTTTAATCATGCCAGGAAAGCATTCAACTTTTTTCTTGGAGTAGTAACAAATTGTGTTCATAATACATTAATTTTTAAAATTTTGTCTAAAAGGTCCTCCTTCAGTCCAGAAAAACAGTGGCAATGTTCACATTCAGAGAAGAAAAATTAGCTTTTAAAGTAGCGTCCAGAAATGATGCCTAAAAAAACAGCATACTTTGGAACTTGTTCATTTAATACAGATTCAGTGTTTTTAAAATGACTGTTCATTCTCTCACTGGGTTCATTTTAACAAATAGACTCTCTAAGGAGTACAAAACAAAGGAGAGAATTAGCAATTATCTGATTAATTTAAGCTTTGCAGAAAACTAGCTCAGGCAAGTCAAGCCCTTGAAAATCCACTTCAGTGTCTGAATTAATTCAGTTAATTGTTTACTTCTTGTACCTTTGTTGAGAAATGAAACCTAATGCATTTGATTTTAAGAGAAAGATGACTATGGCTGAGGAAACAGGTACAGTCTCAAAGGTATTTCTTAATTAATTGCCACAAGATGACCCTGATTGTGATTTAGTAGATATGCCCCGTAATACTTCTACTGAACAAAATGCTTATATTGCGTTTTTCAAAGCCCTTCTATATCCTGCTTCAATGGCAGCTTTGTTGCAGCAGAAAGGCCAACTCTTCAAAGGACTCATTTCTAGTCCTGATTCTGTCACTGATTAGCTATGTGACCTTAACAGACTCACTTCACTCCTCAGCTTTCTTCTGTGTAACTCAAGGAGGTTGATCAGATCATTTTCATGAAATCAGCGTGACTGGAATGTTTATAGCCATTGTACAGATGTGGAAACTGAGAAGACAGAACAATGACTTGGCTCCCTTGCTCGGCGTCATGAGGCTGATTTTCTGAGCACTTTCCCAGTGTTCTTTCCACTCTACCTTATGGTCTATTTTTGAACAATTGCTTAGACAAATGCCCTGTAGGGCCGATCAGAAAACAATGCTGGTTTGAAAGATAAAGATATCCACTTCCTCTGTATGTCACTCCTCTTGTGTCGAGGACAGATGTGTCAGTCAACTGGATGTGTATGGTTATTTCCCAACTGTTCCTTTGCATCTGTCTAGTTTTAAACTGTCTAAAGGTAATTACTGCCTCACATAATTTACCATGGCACTTAAAAACGTTTCTTAAAAAAAAAAAAAAAAAAAAACTTTTCTCATAAAAAAATTGAATGGATTGATGGCTTATGAAATTGTACGTGTGCGTGTCAGTATATGTAGACAGGAGTTGGCATTATATAAACACATCTTTGTGTATTTTTATAGAAATGATATTTTCTTAGGAAATGCCTGTGGGAACTGTGAAAAGTTAAATCATTGATTAGAAGTTATTATTTCTCCTCAATGGAGAGATGCAGTGGGATTTTGTGAAATTTCAGTTTCTATTTTCAAAACAATTTCTTCCATGACATGTTTCAGTGCCAGGAAACATGCTTGACTATGCAAATAATTCTCTTTATTTGTCTTTATTTTTTATTACTTTTAATAAGAAATAACAATGTGACAGCTTCAAAATACGTTAGTAGTACATTTCCAATATTTGATGCAATGCATATTGTTGTCCTCCTATTAATTATACAGAGCACAGGGTGTAGACATTATAATGTGAAGAATTCTTGAATGCATTTTCATTAACTCTTTTTTTCTTTGAAAACAATTTTCTGTGAAAATTTATAATTTAGTTATTGATTAAATTTTGCCCAGCTATACTGCTCTGAAGGCCAAGTAGCTGTCTCTTTTAATTTGTCTTCTCACTTGCAAAATTTCTTATGAATTTTTACATATTATTAAAATTCATTAATATTTATTAATTCATTTTTTAATTCCATAATGATTAGTTAATTTAATATGTGTTGAGTACTGCTGTGGTAAGTATGGTAACAACAT
>PVKN010037184.1:0-11295 GCA_004027915.1 Capromys pilorides
ACACCTGTAATCCTAGCACTCTAGAGGCTGAGACATGGGAGTCTCAGGTGTGATCCCATACTGGGCAACATAGCAAGACCCTGTCTCAAAACAAAATCCCTCCTTTTTTCATGGGAGTCATATTTGGAAATATTTGCCAAAGGCATGATTGATGTCTGGATTTGTTTCAGAAGAGTGTGGGAGGAGGGGAAGGAAGTACCATGGAATAAGATAGTCCTGGTGTTGGCAATTTTGGTAGCTGGCTTTGTTGTACCACATGCTCTATTCCATCGTGTGCCTGAAGCTTTTCATAATAAAAGAAGGCAGAACCAGGTTCTCCCAGCCCTTTTCTTGATAATATTAGCTTGGTCTGCCCACCCCACTGCCAGCATCTCTGGGACCAGCCTGGGTACTGGGGTAGCGGCTTGGGTTATATCTTCAACATCCCACCCCATCTCCATGGCAACCAACATCCAGAAGTCTCCATCCCCACAAGGAAGGGTCAGGCCAGGCCGGGCTGCCAGTGTTGTGCTACGATGCAAAGAGTTACTCCCTTTTGAGTTCCCTAGATGGATTTTCCGAGGGGACTCACCTCACAGAGCAGCCTCTGTGTATACCGTGCCTCTCATTATTGCTCTCCCTGTGTGGCTCTGAGGAAAGTAGTGATCAATTGGTGGAAAGAAGAGAACCTGAATCATATCCAGATTCAAATTCTAACTCCCACTTCATGGCAAAACTTTAGCCTTAGTGAGCCTCGCTTTCCTTGTCTGTAAAATGGATATAATTGCACCTCAGTTAACTCAAATATTTATTCTGGGAGTAGTGGCAAAACACAATCTCCACTTCATGAAACTAGACTGTTGGGGTGAAGGATGATCCTTGGAAGAGGTAAGCACTATGAGAATGTACACATTGCAAAATTGGACAGGCAAGAGTGCTTGATCAACTCTCAACTTCTGGCAAAATTGGCAGTCACTACCCAGGAGAGGCCATAACTCCCAGTCCTACTTAGCATGAGCCAGAATCACCTGGCTCATTACTTTTTGACTGTGAAATGTGTAGCTATGGAAAATGTGCAGAATTCTTAGTGCTTGGGATTCTTTTTGGGAGGTAAGGACAGTTACTTTCACCTGTGAAGCAAAATGCAAGCCTTGGAGAGCGGAGGGGTATTGTGCAAGGTCCTGCCTTCTGTGCTAAACCACACTGAAATGCAGCAACAGGAGGAAGTCACAGTGCCAGGTTAAAATCTTTCCAAGTCCAACTTCACTTTGCATTGAAAAAAGTAGCCCAGAGAGGCCTGAGGCAACACAATGAATTAGCGATTAATGCCTCCTTAGAAAGCAGGTGAGGGAGGCAGCTGTGGTGGGGAATCCGGCACCCTGAGCCAGTTAGTGCAACCCCATAGAAGAAGAGGAGCCAACCACCCCAGCATTCCCGGGACTGAGGGACTTCTGGGACTGAAGACTCGAGGTGCTAAGCCGGGAAGATTCCAGGCCGTCATCCTAGGGGATGGAGTGGCTTTACTCACACTCTGCCCTACAGCCCGGTCATTTAAGTGGATGTTTTCCAAGCCATGAGGCTAGTGCCACCAGCTGAGAGGCTCTCACAGACCCCGTAGGGACGCGCGGCCTCACCCTGTGGTTTCTGGAGCCACTGCCCACACAGCACCTCCGTGTGGAACTGGCCCGTTGCCCGCCTCCCTGCCATCTGCTCTGCCCCCACAGCCAGCTGTTTGTCCAAATTCTGAAGCTAATCGGCCTGCTGTAGTTTACAGCCTCCGTGGGTTCTCGCTTCTCCATCGCTTTGGGATATACTTTGCAGGCTCAGAAGAGCTGAATGTGCTTATTCCCCACCCTGGCCTTCTCCCTCAGGATCTCACCCTATTCCTATACACTCCAAACAAAGCCAGGATTGGCTAAGGTGTGCTAACCACAGTCTCCATCCCGCACAACTCCCCCTCTGAGTGTATCCACACAGCTGTCATTTCACCTTCCCTGGTTTAATTACCTGATTCCAGATATCCCCCAGCCCTGTCGAGATTGTCACTCCCCTTCCCCTCTCCTAGTGGCCAGGGTGGATCTGTCAGACCCTTATAGCCCCTGACTACGGTGACACATGAAGGGCACTCGATAGTAACGGGATGGATCCAAAATGCCACTGTCCCTGTCACCTCTAACCCGGCCTGCATCTGAGATCACAAACCCTCCACAGTCCCTGGGGCCCCTGCTCCCTTTTCAGATAGAGAGAACCTCCATGAGGTCCTGGGAGGGAGGTGATTCCAGAGAAAGTCTCGCAGGAGGCCCCTGGAGAGGACAAAGTGGCAGCCAGGGTCCAGGTGGCTTTTCCTTAATTATTGTACCTGTTCTGTGTGCTCCTCTTAGCTCTGTTCACATCCCTGTCCCAGCAACGGCTTAGGTGGGGAAAAAAGATTAAAAAAAGAAAATATCAGCCTCAGAGTTTTGAGAACACGTAGCTCACTAGTTCCCGCTCTGCTGATAATTAATGCCGAAAATGTTCATTACTTGTCTTGGCCACAAAGGTAATAATAAAAACTCCAGTCTGATTACTTGGCTGCTAATTCCCTTCTTGGTGTCTCTCCCCCCCCCCCCCCCTTCCTTAAATTAATTCCAGAGTTCTTCCAGTTTCTCGGTTGCTAAGCTATAAAGTTCCAGGTTGAGCAGAGTGGCTGCTGATTGGCAGGGAGTTCTCGGGCTACTCCAATCAGAAGCAGGCTGCAGAAAGGCGCGCCCACGGAGGAGTTTACCTGGGACCTCAGAATTTTCCAGCAGTGTCACGAACCTCAAAGGTCTTTGTATAACTTTGTGGAACTTGTTCCCTTGATCTGGCTGAAGAGGGCCACCAGCAAGCTCTGGAATTCCCTCCAAGGAAGCAGGAGTCCCGAAGTCTTGACAAGGATGCTCGGGAGCTGTTCGTGGTGCGACCTCTTACTCCGGTACAGACAATGCCTGAGCCCCTCAAGGCTGACTGCTGGTATCCACTCCCAAGCCTGGTGACAGACTATGTGGAGGGGGTAAGGAAACTGGCAGCAGTTAAACTGGCTTACTAGGGTGAGAGCCCCGTGTGTAAAGGACGCTACTGCCAGGCTCAGGCTGTCTTCCTACCTCGGCTTTCTGAGCAGCTGGGACTAGAGGCAAGCGCCACTATGCCCAGCCATAAAGGACTTTCAGACATACAGATGATTACTTGGCTCCTAAGCCCAGTTTCACCTCCAGAATTTCAATGACAAACAACCATGATGACCTGTGTTTCTACCTTACACCAGAATCTACACATCCTGAAACTTCCATTGGATAGATATGCAAGATGCACTGGAGTGGATTTTGCTTGCCTGTCTCTCTCCACAAGAAGGACAAAGTCATGTGACCTAGACCTGGCCACATTGATTGGCTTTTGGATGGGCACATGACCCAGGTGGGCTAGTCAGAGTTCTAAGACTTTTCTTTTTTAACTTTTTTAAAAAGGTATTTTATTTATTGTTTTATTTGGTACAGAGTCTCATTATGCAGCTTGGACTTATAGTGCTGGTCCTGTCTCAGTCTCTTCAGCAGTGAGATTACAGACGTGCACCACCATGACTGGTTTCCTGACAGGCACAGTGTGAGTTACCAGGGACCAAACCCCGGGTCCTTGTGCTTACCAGGCAAGTGCTTAGACCATCAAGCTATCTGCTAAGCCCAGTTTTAAGACTTTTCTACTGAAAATATAAGACAGGGCCTCACTAGTTGCCTTTGTGAAATTTTGTAGAAGGTGCCTAAGAAAGACATCAGGCCTGAAAGAAATGGAGCCCCTCTGGCAATATCTGAGTCCCATCTATAGCTGAAGGGAAGCTAGACAGACTCCCTGCAGTGTACACTGGCAGTTACAGTAAAGCTCTGCTTAAGCTATTTTTCTCATATGTGTGTTGCTCCTGACAGTGCTGAGAAAGAGGGACACTACTTTCTCTGTATACTCTCTGGATCTGGGGTTAGCAACTTGTACAGATTTCCATATATGGTCCTCGCAATCAACTGGAGTGGTACTCCATTTTACAGATGGAGAAACTGAGCAGGAGACTTGCCCTGGTAAAACTGTCATTATGTGCTCAGGGATTCAAAACTGGACCTGTCTTGGTGGCCTCTCCACTTGTCTAAGGCTGAATTTAAGGACCTCCACCCAGCCTAATTTCCCTGCTGGGTCTTCCATCTGTCAGTTCTAGAAGCCAAGTCCATCCCCATCCCTCGAGCCAACCCCAGCCTCATAAGACACTGCACATGAACATGCTCCACAGACCCATCGCCTCCTTGGCTCCTCTCCACTCCTGCCAAAGCTACCCTCCATTGGTCTTCTTGAGTTGCCCCTTCGTGGTTCTCCTATGTCCTCATTCACCCCTTACTCCCAGCCTATCTCTCCTAGGCATCCAGGGGAATGGTCTCAAAATACCACTCAGGTCATGCTGCCTTTCTGGGAGCGGTTGAGCCTCAAGATTAGATGAGACCCATTTACCTCTGGGATGTTGTACAAACTTAGCCCTCCCTGTCTCCCACCAGCTTTTGGGCACAAAGAACTCAAGACCAAGGGCTGAGGAAAAAGCTTTCTGTGTCCTCAACTGTTCCTTCATTGTTTTGCTGTTGTCTCCCAGGGCTCTTCCTTGAGTTGGATGAGGTGGTAACAGGGTGGTCAAGAGCAACAGCAAGCACAAGCACTCATGGAGTGCCCTCTGCTGGCTGAGCCCTGTGTGCTGGGCCCCAGAAGGCCACGACAGATGCATGCCATTTTACCAAGGACAAGAGCAAGGTTCCTATTCTCACCAAGTTTATAGCCTAGTGAGGGAGACATTAAAAACAAGTCATACACACAACATAATTCAGGGAGGATGACACCATAGAAAGCCCCAACTGTGAGTGTGGAAGATTCCGATGCGTCCTCCTTGACTTAGAACTTGTAACATACACAGGGCAAGGATAGAAACAGAGGCATATGCCAGGTCTTGTGGCACAGGCCTGTGATCCCAGCTACTCAGGAGGCTGAGGCAGGGGAATCACAAATTTGAAAGTACCTCTCAGCCGTATGTGGTGGCGCACACCTGTAATCCCAGCACTTGGGAGGCTGAGGCAGGAGGATCAGTGCAAGTTTAAGACCAGCCTGGGATACAAACCTGAGCTCAAGGCCAGCCTGAACTGTACAGCGAGACCCTATCTCAAAAAGACAAAAAGAAACTATCTTTGGCAATTTAAAGAGATTCCCCTCTCAGAATACAAATAAAAAGGGGCTGAGAGTATGGCTCAGTGCTAGATCACCTGCCCAACATGTGCAAGACCCTGCATTGAATCCCCAGGGCAGAGAAAAGAGGAGGAGAACAGGGAAGAGAAAAGAAGCAACAAAGGAAGGCAGGGAGGAAAAAGAGGAACACGTGTGTGTGTGTGTGTGTGTGTGTGTGTGTGTGTGTGTTTGTGTGTTCCATACACTTAAAGGCAAGTTTGCACTGTAGGCAAACATGTTCACCCTCTCTGTTTGACAAAAGCTTTTCTACAACATGGAAGGCCAGATATGAGTTAAGAAGTCTTCTTTTGAATCCCACAGGCAACTACTTTATCTCCACCCCTCTCTGTTCTGCACACTGAGCGGCTGTGTGCATAAATATAGGTATCCATTTGTCCTGAGTGCCATAGCCACCTGCTATGGCTCAACCATCCCCCAAGCCATGTTGACATGTATTCCACATTGTGTGGTATCAAGAGGTGAGGTCAAGTGGGACCTTTAAGAGGGGCTGAGGGCCCTTCCCAGGTGAATGGATTAACCCATCTCTGGGTTAATGCATGGCTAGGTAATCTTCAGCTTGGCTGTGTGGCACAAGTCAGGTAGGCATGATCTCAGTATGCCATGCTATAATGCAGCATGAGATCCTCACAGAAGCCCACATGTCTGGTGGTAGAATCTGTTATCATATCTTGATTTTCTCTCCTTCCTGGCCCCTACTCTGCCTCCAGGACTAGGCTAAATAATAACCCATAATATTCATGTCCACCCAGAATCTCAGCATGGACTTTATAGAAATAGGGTCTGAAATGCAGATGAAGTCACACTGGATTGGGGCAGCCATTGAATCTCCCTTTGAAGGGGAGGAGTGGAGAGCACCTACAGACTCACATGCAAAGAATGTGGCCGTGAGCTGATGGGACCGGCGCCTGGAGTGACGCAGCCATCAGGCAAGGAATGGCAAGGACTGCTACAGTCACCAGAGGCCAAGAAGAGACCCAGGAGGACTCCCACATACCTTGAGCCCCTGGAGAAAACAGGCCCTGCAGCACCTTCACTTCCACCTGCCTGTCTCCAGACCTGTGACAGGCTATATTCCTGTGTTTCACACCACAAGGCTTGTGACAGCCTCCCTGGGAAATGATGCACCTCTCCACTTCATCCCCAGCTCTTCCCTCTCCCTGTCTTCTTATATCCTGTGTCAGACAGGAAAACACATCAATATTGCTAGCAGATGGCACTGTACCCACGCCATCACAGCTTATCTGGACAACCCAGAACCCCATTGCTCTGAAGCTATCTTTCCCCAGATGATCACCTCTCTTGTTGCCCACAGAGGCACTGGGAACAGGTTGTGGCTCAGGGGCTATGCCAGGCCCTGAGGCAGGACCTGGAAGGAGTGGGCTCTGCCCTGGAGAGGACAGTGGAAGAGCCCCTTCCAGCTTTCTACCCCCAACCCAGTTCCTCCAGGAAAGCATGTCAATGAACTGCAATCTTTGTGGTCTTCTGCTTACTTCTCCAGGGGCTATGGTTGTCACAAATGTGAGTGTCTGGTTACACTTAATCAGAGCTATGGAAGGGGGGGGGGGTGGAGAGAGAATGATGGACAGAGACAGGGACAGAGACAGAGACAGAGATAGAGAAAGAGAGGCAGAGAATGACAAAGAGAAAGAGACAGAGAGAGACAGAAAAAGACAGAGACAGGGAGAGTGACAGAGGCAGAGAGAAACAAAAAGACAGAGACAAGGAGAGAGAGGCACAGATAGAAAAAGAGAGACAGAGACAGCCACCGAGAGAGAGAGAGAGAGAGAGAGAGAGAGAGAGAGAGAGAGAGAGAACATAGCACTTGTATATACTTTCTCACCCACAAAGCCTGCAGCAGAATTGCCTGGCCCTCCCCCTCCCACCCTTTTCCCATGCAAATACAGATGATGAAAAAGTAAATTGTGCAACACGTCAGATTTCTTTAGAAATCAGGGTATTTGAACTTCATAGCAAAGGTCCACTGTTTATTCAAAACCAATGAAATAAGATGACTTATTAACAGATAAATCTGATATGTTGCTCTAACATCCATTGCCATTCACCCATCATGGATGTATCCATTCACCGAATCTGTTTATCCACCCCATATTGGCCTAGTTCCTACTATAATTAATGTCATAATAGCTGTGATACTCAGGGTGGTTCCTACTTTCTAAGGTACAGGTAGAATTTTGGACCACCATATCCTTAATTCTCACAAATAATCCCATGAACTAGATACCATAAGATCTAGGTCATGGGGGGGTGGGAATTGAGGCACAGGGAGGTTAGGTTGCTGTTTCCACATTTAGTAGATTGCTGTGGTAGATTCTACCTGGCCAGAAATTCCTTATTGCTCCACCAATGTGGAAGTGAAGTCTATCCCTCAGATCTCCCATATCTAGGCTGTTCACTTGACTTATTCTAATAGAATGTTCTAGAAGCTTCTGTTTTTGCTGACTTGAAATGCTTCTCCAAAGTTTCCGCGTACAGAAACTGTTTTTACCTACTAGAAGATGAGAGGCCACCTCATCTTCTAGAAGAACCAAGGTTGCCTAGACAATAGTTGGTGCCAACTGTCAGACCAATATGGTGAGAATATTCCCTTCAGCATAGCTAGCCTCCTGGCAACCATGAACCATGAATAATGCCAGGTGCACCCAGGAGAGAGACCATCTTATGCATCCATGGAACTGTGAAAAATCATAATTGGCTGTTTGAAGTTATTACAGTCGGGGGACTGCTTATTATATTGTAAAGACTAGCAAACACCATGAGAAGGCACCATGATTTCACCCCAATCTCCCACTTCCTGGAGGTGGACTTCTCAGAGGCAGAGACTGACCATGGAACTGGTGAGGACAGAGCTCTTGAGTGTGGGGACTTCTGGAAACATAGGTACCAAGGGACACCAAACACCTCACTGGACCACTCATGTGCAAAGGTCAGTCCCAGAGCAGGTCGCTGGACAGTTATCTACATGTATCATTTTATTTTACTTTTTGGGGGTGTGTGTCATTTTAGAATGACAACTGCGACACCCCTCCAATGTGACAGTCCTATGCCAGGTGTTGGGCTGTGCAGTGAGCAACAGACCTTGTCACCAATCTCATGGAGCTTCAACAGGTAGCAGGCAGAGAAACAAAAGTAAACCCATAACTAAGACAGCAAATCAGGAAAGAAACCAGTAAGAAGACTGGAGAGAAGAAGTGAGTTTGGACTGCTTTAGGTCATGGGGTCAGAACAGATTTCTCCAAGCAGGCAATGTTTATGCTGAGTCATAAGAATGAGATATGCAGAGTCTGTAGGTAGGAGGACAAGCATGAGCAGAAGCCCCAAGAAAGGTTAGAGCCTGGGGCTCTTGCAGGGGCTGGACCAGGTCATTGAGGAGGAAAATGGCTATAGGGAAAGATGGCAAGAAGGGTGGACTGGCCCGAGGCACGCCAGCCTTAGAGGCTATGAGAGCAATTGGCATTTTCTCCTCATGTGCTGGAAAAGCAGGAACAAAAACTGGCTTAAAGAATACATTAGGGTCAGGAAGACAGCCCAGCAGCATAAGTGCCTGCCTGGAAAGAGCAAGGTCCTGCACTTTCAGGTGTAGCTTCCCCTTGCCCAAACTTGTGATGAAAAGTAACTGCCATCGGGTGTTGGGAAGTGCGGCCTGTGAATGGTGAGGGGCAGCTAAGAAGGATGAAAGTGGAGGCTTAGGCAGAAGATTATACATTTGAGCTCAACTTGGGCCACACAGTGATGTAATGAGATCTTTCTTTGTGTGTGTGTGGCACCAGGGATTGAACCACAGTCCCTGAGTTTGCCTAAGCAGATGCTTTAGACCACTGAGCTATTTCACTGGTGCATTTAGTGAGATCTTGATTAAAAATACAAATACAAACTGAAAAAGGGCTGAAATCTAGCTCAGAGCAAAGGCTCTAGGTTCAATTCCAAATATAGAAAAAGAAAAAAAAAAGTAGAGGAGTGTTATAGTTTATGTCTAGGTTTTCACACAAAGCCACAAGCAGTTTGCTGGGTGGATTCTGGAGTTCGTGATTGATTACTCTGGGTGTGGGTGCTGTACTTGCCCTGGGACAGGTAATTTGCATTACAATGTAAGGTGGGGAGAGAGGCTAGCTAGCTACCTGAGCTGCTGCCACTCCCTTTGTTCTCTTTGGTCTTTGCTACCTCCATAAAAGGTTGCTCTCTGCCGTGTGCCCTCTGCTTTGAAGCCAGCTGAGTAAGGACTGAAACCTCTGGTAAGTGTGAGCTGAATAAACCTTTCCTTCCTTCATTTTGGGTGTAAGGTATTGGTCCCAGCAATGAAGGAAGAGTAATAGACAAGGGGGAGAAAAGAAAGAAAGAAGGAAAGGAAAGGAAAGGAAAGGAAAGGAAAGGAAAGGAAAGGAAGAAAGAAAGAAAGAAAGAAAGAAAGAAAGAAAGAAAGAAAGAAAGAAAGAAAGAAGAAAGAAAGAAAGAAACCCACCCTTCTTGAGGGAGTAAATTCTCACTCTCTAGAGACTGGGTTGATGATCTCCAGAGTGAGTTGATATTGAATCAAGCCAGGCTACGCTTGTGTCCCCCCTTTGCATGCACCCCTTGCCCTTGCCCTTTCTGCCAAAAAACACAAAATCTTCTCCTTATCACACATTTGGACTCCATAGCCTTTAGAAATAGGCATCAAAGCAAATTTTTGTAATAAATTGTTCAGTCCCAGGTGTTCTGTTATAGCAACAGAAAACAGATCAAGACATCCAACTCTGTCCAGAAACCAAAGTGATCTTTAGTGGAAAACCAGACTATTACCACTCTTCTACATCTACCCATGATGCCCCCCACCATTGTGACTGTGGTACAATCTAAGCTCTTACCCCACCATGCAAACCCATGTGGCCCTGCTCCAACCCTAGTCCCTACTACTCACCCTATGCCTACACTGACATCTGAGTGGCTCCTCTCACTGTCAAGCTCTTTTCTGGGCCTTAGCATTCACTGTTACTTCTCCCTGGAATACCACTCCTCCCAGATATTTACAGGCTTGGTCCCGTCTCATTGCTGTCTCAACTCCAATGCCAATACCCTTATTTTCTTATTCCTATGGTGGTCTTCATCTCCCTTGGCTCTGGTGTACACGCTGAGGCAGAACCCCACCATTCTTTCCTCACCATATACCACAGGCAGGATCTATAACACACTGGAGGTACAGTGAATCCTCATGAAATATTTGTTGAATGAATTATCATAGTGGTAACAAATACCTTATTTCTTCATGAGATTTTAAACCATAGCTATGAAGTATGCTTAAAAACATATAGTGACCATGAAAATTTTAAAATGTACCCTAGTAAGAGACATATTGTCATTGATCCCCTTCAAAATACTTTTTTTTTTTTTTTTCGCTTTGAACACACTTATCCCATGGCTCTTGCCGCTTCCTGAAGCAGTTTCAGAAGTCTTCTTTCAAGAGTCTTTCACTGTGCTGTCCCAGGTGTCTTGATTCCCTGTGTCTATCTGCAACATTTACTTTTTATGTTCATTTTGACTTTGGGGAAGAGCCAGAACTCAGGGGCAGGTCTGGTGAGGAAGGTAGATGAAGGCACCATAATATCTTCAAGAGCCCACGTCTCGCTTGGATGGCCCTCGGCAGCAGCATTCTGTTTCTGGTCCTACCTCATAAAGACCCTCATGAAAAAGCACTTCCAGAGCTGCTTCAGATAGCGTCAAGAAAGATGGAAAAAGTGTGTCGACAGTGTGTGTATGAGGGGGGAGGTAGCTTGAGGCAAACTCATGACAAAGTGTCTTTACTTTAATAAAAATTAAGAAAAAACATTTATATTCTGCATATCTTTTTTTTTTTTAATTTTATTTATTTATTTATTTGTTTGCTTGTTGTGTTTGTTTGTTTGTTTCTTTATTTATTCATTTTGTGGCTGGCTCAGCCTGCCCTGGTGGTGGCGCTGGCGCAGCATGTGGTGCCGGGGATCGAACTGCAGTCCCCGCAGTTGCCTGAGCCCTCCTAAGCAGGCGCTTTAGACCACTGAACCA
>PVKN010037185.1:0-11290 GCA_004027915.1 Capromys pilorides
AGATATTATTACAGCATATCTGTATAAAATATATTCTATTAAGAAATTATTTCTTCTGTACAAAAAGATGTTAGAGATGCTAAAAGTAGCCACTGTGTTGAACTACATAGTTGTAGAAAAATAATTTGTTAAGATATCTTTTATTTTTGTCATCAAACCTTTTAGGTTTCTCTTCTTTGCTTTGGTAATCCTTTAATGGTGTTTGAACTCTCAGATTTTAGGATATAATATTTTTGGGGAGTAGAGAGCTGCAGAGAAGCTCAAATACTGTTCTTTTGTTTCTGTTTTTGCTTCTCTCTGTTCTTCAAGCTGATCTTAAGCTCACCTTTTAGTTGAGGCTGCCTTGAAATTGCAATGATTCTCTGCCTCCGTTTCCCAAGTGCCAGGATTACAGATGTGCTGGTATTTTCAAGGCCTCCCATGAGACTTAGGGGAAAGATCAAAATCTCTAACCCATTCTGTACAATTCTGAATTGTTTGAGTGGGGGTTGAGCTAGCCTCAAATCTTCTTTAGCTGCTGTTAAGGTTTCAATTTATGATGTTCCTCACAGTGCTCATGAACTCTGAGGTGAGGCTTTCAGAAGGTAACCAAACCCTGGGGCCCTCCACTCATTAGCAGTTCAGAGAAGGTGTTGATGGAGACAGGCATAGTGGAAAGATGCAATCACTGCTGGTGTGATGTGGACAGGTGCGTCTTCCACTGTCTGCCTGTGCCCTCTGCTCCCTGGCCTACATGACATAAGCAGTTTTTGCTCCTCTGATTTTCTGTTTCTGTCTTTGAGCCAGTCAACCACGGACTGAAAACAGGAACCAAAATAAACTTCACTTCCTTTAGATTATGATGTCAGGATTGACTCTCAGCCATGGGGAAGTACTTACCACAGTGTCTCTTGACCATTCTCTACCTTCAGCCATACTGACTTTCTATCAACGTCCAGACAAAGGTTTCATAGTTATTCTCTTCTGCCAAAACATCACCTCCTACCCCTTCTTAGCACACAGTGTCCTTTCCCCTCACAGTCTAGAATATTCCTGCTCTTCTCTCTCCCTCCAGCTCTATCTTGACATCCCTGATTATATCAGTTCTTCTATTCTGAAAGGATATTTTACCTCTGTCTGAGTTGTGGTCAAGGAGGTTCTTGTATACAAGGTGTCTCTATTGTTGCTTCTTTATTATGAGCTTATCATTATTTATTCATTTTGCTAATCCCAGAACTCACCTCATTGCTCAGGAAGTACTCAAATAACATTTCTCAGATCCTGTTTAATTGCATTAAACAATTGGTACAGATAGGCTGACAGAAATGGGAAGGTTGTGTCAAATTTTAATATGGAAAGAGATCTGTGCCTTGTATAGACATAGGGACAGAGAAAAGGAAAACAATCGGCCTGAAGATGCCATACAATCATGTGGCCACCATAACATTATCAGGTAATAATCACAGGAATAGTAGAAACATCACACTGGAAATCCCTACACAGGGCATTTCATTTGCGGGGGTGTTTGCTAAAAATTCATATTCCTTTTGTGCATCAAATCTTTGAAGGTTCTTTCCAGATTTCCTGAAAGTTTTGCTTTTGACACTTAGCTATCAATAAATTCAGAGGTCCACAGGCATTTTACTTGCTCTATAATTTTAGTAGATGTTATTTTCTGAAATCTGTTTTTCTGTGCAGATTTTATTATTTTTATTAATAGAAAATTTTAGAATAAATAGAACTGAGCATGGGGTACAATTGTTAATCTATGTTGGCACAATGGCAGCCTTGTGTATGGAGCACTTACTGTGTTCTGGCATTGCTGTCACTTGCTGTGAACTTGTCAGGTAAATTGCTCTGTCCCTTCTAGCTGAGCCAACACTACAGTGAAAGGTAATTCCAGGATAGCTATTGTCACCAAGCTGGACTATTCCTTATCTGTCCCTATTGTGTCTGAGATGTCCTCACAAAGGCAATATGTTTAAGACTTGGTACCCAGTGCAGGGTGCTACCTGGATGTCACAGGGTCATTAGGAGGTGAGGTCTAGGAAGACATTTAGGGACTTGGGCCATAACCTCAAAGAGCGCCATGGGACCCTGGTCCTTTCTTTTGCTCTGTTTCACTTCTTCACTGCCATGAGATGAACACCTTGTTGTACCACACAACCCTGCTACAATGTGCTTCCACAGGCCCTTGAATAGTGAGGCCTATTGTCTGTTGATCAGAACCTCTAAAACCATGAGCTAAAATAGGTTTTTCTTCTTTGCGAGTTGATTATCATGGATGATTGTTATAGTAATAGAAAGTTGACTAACTAAGTCTATTAGGCTGATGTCTGACATGAATGTTATCTTTGATTAACTCTGCCATTATTGCTGTTTGACTGACAGTCCCACAGTTGCATCATTTTTTTCTCCTTTCTGCTGCCATTTTTCTTGAAAGTACTGTGCCAGTCTCCTTGCTCACCCACATACAATTAGCCATTTCTGCTGTAAGTTTCCTAGTCATCTTTAGTACTTTCTTGCAATCTTCTTTGATATGTGAGTTATGATAGCAATTCAATGAAATTTAGATATTTCATTTTAATGTTTTTTTGTATTTTTAGTACAAGGTCTACAGGATCTACAGGGTCTCATTACACAGATGGACTCTAGGTGATTTTCCTGTTTTCAGCCTCCCAAGTGCTGGAATTATAGGCGGGCCACCACATCCAGTCTCACTCACGATCTGGGGGTGGAGCTGACACAGCATACCAGGGATCGAACTCCTGGACCTGTGCCTGTGTAAGCAGGTGCGTTAGTGCACTGAGCTATCAGGTCGGCCCTTCACTTTATTTAAAAATACTACACATTTAAGGTTTTAATGCATATATAATTTTCTTGTAAACACAGAAGAAAGATTTGGTTAGGGGATTTGTCCTCACAGATACAGTGTATCCATAATGCTCCTGCAAATGCTTGTTTCCTCTCTCTCCTTTGTTGTACAGAGGATTATTCTGAAAACTAGAAATGTGAAGCTGATAAAGAAGCAATTTCTCTCTATTTCTGGCAACAAAGGAACAAAGAGATTCTTTAGGCATCTTACTGTTTCTTCCTTTTCTCCTTGGTTCTAAGGAAAGGGTTAGGATGATTATTAATTTAACAACATATGCTAATGGTTATGATCCAAAAATTTTACTTCAGAGTATGAACTTAAAAGAAATAAAAGGAAACAAAGAGTGTATGCACCTGTGTTCATAGCAGCATTGCTCAAGAACTCAAAAGTGGGTAGCAAACCAATTACAGAAGATGGACTGGAGAAAGAAAACACGGCATAGCTAGCTAGCTAGCTAGATGGAAAGACAGAGAGAGAGAGAGAGAGAGAGAGAGAGAGAGAGAGAGAGAGTATCAACCTTGAGAAAGAAAATTAGACACATGAATGGACCTTGAAGAAACTTTACGAAGTAAAATAAGCCAGTCACAAAAGGAAAAATACTGTACGACTTCACTTACTGAGGTGTTGCAGATAGTCTGGTCGTAGTGACAGCATGTAGAGCGGTGGTTGTAAGAGACTGGGGGCAGAGAGGACAGAAACGCACTGTTTGGCGACACAGAGCTCCTGTTTTATAAGGTGAAGGAGGTCTGGCTCTGATGGGGTGGTGGTAGCACAGCAGTGTGAATGGATGTAGTCAGTGCCACGGAACTGCAGATGGAAGATGATGGTTTGTGTGTTTTACCACAATTACACAAAATAATTTTATATTGTACCTCTAGCATGTGAATTAATTAGAGGCTACCTGGATATCTTCATGATAAAGATTGTTCTCACTTTCAAGTGAAGAAAAAAAACCAAATGTTCAGAGAAGCCGTCATCCTTCCAGAAAGTCACACAACTAAGGAGCAGAGATGAGATCTGCCTCAGGTCTGGGTGGGCTCTGCATTAGCTCCCGCCCTGCATTCCTGTGCACCTAACATGCGCGCGCGCTCTCTCTCTCTCTCACGTACGTACATCCACATCAAGGTATATAATGCACATTATTTCTTAGTTTATAATTAATTGTGTTAGTTTCCATAAATACAAATGTTGAGGCTAACCACTTAATTAACACTGCAGAGTTAATCCACATAATCACCATCCAGTATGTGGCAGGAGGCCTTCTCCTTGCCAAATGAGTCTGAGAGGAACGACTGCCTGAACACAAGCAGGTTTATGGGATGCCTCAGGAAGCAGGGAATTAGACTGATTGCTTAGGCTTCAGGCTTTGCAATTACAACCTGGCATATTAGTAATGGCAATTTTAAATTGAAGTTCCACAAAGGTTTAATATTGAATCCACTGTCACATACTTTTTTCTCCTGCATTTTTGGCAAAAGGAGGAGTTATTTAAAAATGTCTCTTGTAGAACTGATAGAAAAATGTTTGAAGTGTGTTTTCTTCTCCTGTCTGAACCGAGCTCAGTGTATGCTCATTGTGTAAAAAGAGCAGCCTGTTTTAGACGGAATTGGGTCCTCATGGTAAACAAAATTGCCTCCGCTTTGCTCCAGCATGCATTTTCTAAGTAGTGGGCACAGAGACAAGGTAATTGGCTACCTCCTGGCCCTAAGTATAGGTATGTTAAATGGAAGCCCTAGGGGAACCTCCATTGCGGGTTGTAGTTTATTATTAGGTGAGGAAATTACTGGACACCTCCAGCTGCCATTAATCAGCTATGAGGCAGACTGGAGCCAAGTGAGAAGCCTGTGGGTGGATTCTGCCCAGTGCTGTGGAAATACAAGAAGACAGAGACAAATGTTTTCCAGCCTAGCAGCACTAAACTCTGCCCTTTCACAGTCCTTAACATGCGTGTTCAAATTGATTTAGTCCATTTACCCCCTCAACCTAACCATCCATTTTCCTTGCAGACTGACAGCTTTATGCGTTGCTACCATGTTATTATGTGTTGCTGCTCTGCCGGTAGCTATAGTGTTTCAGAAACATTCACTTCCAGACACAAAGGATGAAGGAGTAGGGGGTGGAAAGGAAGGGAGGTGAAGTTGAATCATCTCAGTTCCTTTTTATGAGGTGCAAAACATGCCCATCACGGCCCTGACTTTCTCCCTCTTGTTCTTCTTTTTTTTTTTTCTTTATTCCTTTTCTGTGTCAATGAGTTCCATGAAAAAGCCTTGAATAAAATTTCCCACTTGAGAAACACATCTGTCAGGTGATGTCAGCGCCTGGCTTACTCCTCTTCCTGTTGGCCTGTGAGCATGGCATTCCCTCACGGTCCTGGAATGCTGACATAGACAAGTGGCGAAAGCTAGACACAGGTAGGGTCAAGCTGAAAAAGTCCACAGGCTCTTGTGTCTTCAGTTGATCTGAAGGGCAGGGAAGAGTCTCAGAGCAGTTTATAGTCTTTGCTGCTGTGCAAACTAAGCAAAAGAGAACAGGGGAGGTCAAAAACAAGACTCCAAGCAACCCCTTCTCAGCTACAGAGACAGTATCTAGGCATTCCAAGTATGGTCCAGTTGGAGACATGTGCCTTGGGATACACAGGGATTTGGGTCTGACCCTCACCCAGCATTTTTGGAACTGGATGAAAGTAGCTTATCTACACATGGAAGAATATTTCTGGCACTGAAGGCCAAAGGCTAAAACACAGAGTTAAAATAAATACTCAGAGAAAGAAAGGAAGCTCTGAGGTTAAGGCTTGATCAGATATGAAGCTATGAGCTCACTGACTTTACATCCCATTTCACCCGACTCAGTTTTCATTTGTGAAATGGCCAGCATGGAGTCTGGCCTTCTCCTCTTCCTGCTTTTGTGTGGAAGGGTTGAAGATGACAAGTCTAGTGATTCATAGAGTCAGGTAAAATGAAAACAAGCAAAACAGAATAAAATAAGGCTTTTTAAACTGTGTAACCATATGAACATTTTATCTTACTTCCCGTGGATCAGTACTTAGGTATATGCAGTGTCTGATTTTATCAAGTAGTCAGAATGATTACCCAGTGATAGAAAATAGTACCTTTAGAATGAATGCACTGTTTTATAATGAAATCAGATCTGGGCAAATGCTGAATGAGAAAGACATATGTTATATGTGGTATGATTGAAAAACACGGTAAATACATGCTTCAGAAATTTATTAGAAAAAAAAAAGAAATTTATTAGAGCAAAAAACATATTGCCCTTGATCACCCTAAAAATGCTCCTCCTTGTTTCAGACAGTTATCATCGTTGTCACCTTCTGAAGCAGTTGTGAAAGTCTTCTTTTTTGCTGGGTGTGATCAAAACATACTGCAGCCACATACTGTCCAGCACACAAGTAGCCCTATGAGAACATTGCGGAGTGTCCTCGTCCACCTTGTTCATCTGATTTGGTGCCATGCAACTCCTGGCTCTTCCCTAAAGTCAAAATGATCACGAACAGAAAGTATTTTGAATTGATGTGGGACACAGAGTCAGCCAGGACAGAGCCACTAAAGACACTCACAAAATAGGACTTCCAGAACTGCTTCAGAAAGTGGCAAAATTAGTGGGACCAATACAATTGAAATGAGGGTTGGTTTTGCTGTTATGGTTTTGTTTCAAAGGGCAATTACTGACAATGTATCTTCTACTTTAATGTATTTTTAAAATTTAATCATTCACTGAATGTTTTGACCATACCACACACACACACATCACATCATCTCTCTCTCTCTCTCTCTCTCTCTCTCTCTCTCTCTCTCTCACATGCATGTATTTGTATCTCACTTGTAGATTAAAGTTCTTTCGCAGGCTTCAGCCATCCAATGTCTCTGCAGTCCTCTCTCATCTTGGAAGTAGCTGGAAGAGTCTCTGGTGGTGCTGAGAGGTCTCTGGGAGGATCCAGAAGGCACCTGTGGCTGGCATCTGGAGGCCGGTCCTGTGTTTGCTGAAGTTCTCAAGATTTGCATGGTTGACTATTCCTAATGGGAGGTCACTTCAGTGACAGACGGAGCTCCTCTGAGCAGCGCACCAGTGGTCCCTGGGGAAATGCAGCATGAGGCCCCTCAGCCAGACATCCAGTCTCCATCTGATGGCTGTGGGGCAGCCAGGAAGCCTCACTGCTCCGCTCTGGCTTTTCTTTACCTGAGTGCTCAAGTGTCACTGTCGCCATGGTGCTGGCAGCTTTGACCCTGAGTGCCTTACAAGGTCGAGGGGCCCAGATGAATTACTCAATTACTCCAACTGCTTTCTGCAGCAGCTGAATTTCCTTTGGTGAGGTTCCATGACAATAGCATTTCAAAACCAAAACTTGCTCATCATGAGCTCTAATAGGTCACAAAGGAATCTTTTCCTCTGACACTGGACTTTAAAATTACTTAAAATCACTTTTTAAAGGGCACAGGATCATGTCTATATAAACCACTTAATCCCTTAAAGGTTTACTTTTAGAAATGTAATACGGAAGAATTTTAGAATTCTTGGGAAATAGAGATGGTAGATTGTTCTGAGTCTAAACTGACTCAGTCCCTCCCTTATTCGTGATTTCACTTTCTGGGGTTTCAGTTACCTCTAGTCAGTTTGATTTTGAAAGTGTAAAATAGAAAATCTCAGGAAGATATGAGTTATAAGTTTCACACTGTGTAAAGTTCTGGATACTGTGATGAAGCATCCTGCTATCTTGCTCCATCCAGCTTGGGAGGTGAGTCCTCCTGTGGCCAGCATGTCCACCAGGTATGATAGGGGAGACTCTTCGTAACTGGCCTCAGGTCCACCGTCAAGGGAATCACTGTGTTTTTGATCAAGTAGCCTATCATTTCTATCCTCAAGCGTAGGAATAGTGACACTATTATAGCATATCGTTATACTTATTGTATGTTAATATTTGTCATTGCTCCTAATCTCTTATTGTACTTAAGTTTTAAATTAAGCTTTATCATAATTGTGTAGGTATAGGAAAAATAGCACATATAAGTACTCAGTGCTGTCTGTATACCTGATTTCAGGCGTCCACTGGCAGTCTTGGGACGTTTCCTTTGGATTACAGGGAACTACTGCACATTACAAAACATCGGTACTGTCTTATGGCACCACAGGACAGACTACTTACAATTGAGAATTTTCCATAAAATTGAAATGAGTGTGTGCCACAGTAATAATATAAATAATTAATATTTTGGTAGCCTTTGATTTATTTTACTTGTGCAAATCTTTTATCTAATAAAGTAAAATTTAGAAAACAATAAACTATGAAGGGCACTTCTACTTGAATCATACCAGGATACCTCTCAAGAGTTAGGGAAGGATCTAGATAAAGAAAGAATTCATGGCAAAACATAATCTTTCACTCTTTTCATCCCTCCAGAGTTTAAAACCCAAAATCGCCTTCTGGAGGCAGAGACTAAGTTGGAGAACGATCAGCTATGCATGAAAAATGTGTCCTCAGAGGCCTACAAGTTTTGTGCATTGGTTTTATGTGTCACCTAAGCATAACCCTTCATACACATCTCCCAGAGATCATTTTTATTTGAATGAAATTCAATGTCTAATAATTACTTAAAATATAAATTTTGTGTACACTGAATCAAGATGTTCTTTTGGTGTGACCTTGCTATAACACGTTTCTTGAGAAGATTTGAATTATTAAAGTACTTATGAAATGGCACCTGTGAAGGACCACCTGGGCAACTCTCCTTAAAAGAGCAGCTGTCTCCATTTTGGTTGAGCCTGACCCTGTTTCCATAGAGTGATAGGTAAACAGCTGGCTAGGACTTTCCCTTATCCCTTCAATTGGCTTTAAGCAACGCGTATTGGTCTAGCTGAGGTGCTGGTGATGGTCTTTGAAGATAGCATGTGTTTTCCTGATAATCCACACCTGCTGCTCTTTAATATGAGCCAGCTTAAGAAAGTGCTCCATGCTGATGGCTGGGATCCAGCCTTGAGATAGAGGCTATGAGTTCCTGGGGCTTGAAAGATTACACATCAGAGCTGAAGCACCAGACCCAAAAACATTGGATGCTATCTCAATGGTATAATGCAAATTTCTTCTTCTGCATATCACAGAGGTAAATGCAGGCCTCTTACCTAGCCCAGTTCACAGTACTCACCTATGTCCTGCCATTCACAGTCATTCATCCTCAAGCCACTCTTCCTTCATGACTGAATAAAACCCAGGTGTAGCCCTGAGTCAGCTTCTTTTGTCTGAATAGCCATCACCATGGCTGGACTTAGGGCCCCTTGGGTCCCCATAATTATAATACGCCTGAATCTCTTTATTCTTGCCATGGGTTGCACTAGAGGTGGCACATTGGAAGTAACTTGATGGCATTCCAATAACTTATCTGTGGGATTACAAATATAAACTTCCTGGAGCAATACAAGGACCAAAAAGGGCTCCCTACGGTCGCATTTGGCTATATGCTATTCTAAAAGGATTTAAGTTTAATATAGGAGTCTGAGATTTGAAAAAGCAAATTAAATCTTATCACTAAGTATACATTATTGCAGCAAAAATTCTCATGTTTTAGATTCTTGATGCCAGATAAGATTGGTTGGATGGGCCAGTCTTTTACTTTTGTTGTTGTCTGTTTTCTGTTATCCAGTAGGACTCTCTTAGGCATAAAAAAGGAGCTGCCACATTTAGCCAAATTAAAATGTTCCTTATGGTCAGTGATTTGAGAATAATTGTTAGGGGCAGGCTGTGAAGTCCTCTGCAGGGAGAGCACTTTTGGGTCCAAGTGGTCCGTCACCAAGCTGGTCCTTCATCCTGGTACTGTTGTACATGATATAAACAGAAGACAAGGGAGAAAAGTATAAGAACAAGGGAGAAAGGATGCACAATCACCTGAGAAATGAATTCTTTTTAGTTGGGAGTTTACAACTAAGTCATATTTAGACCTTTAAAGGTAAACAACTTTAGAAATTTTTTAATGTGCATATCCATTACGTGCTTCATAAGAAAAGGTCTTACCCAGCTTTACCTCACTGCACAATATGGATTGCTATCCAGGGATCCAGCAAACACAGCTCAATGAGAGTATATAGGTAGAATTTATTCTTCATTATTTTATAGTCTTTTTTGGGGGGGAAGGCTCTACAGAGTGTTCAGAGTCTCACTACTAAATTGGACTCATAGTGATTTGCCTCTTTACAGCCTCCCAAGAGCAGGGATTACAGGTGTGTGCCACTGTGCCCAGTCTCAATTGTGATCTCAGTGTGCCCCGTGGGTGGGGCTGGCATGGCAGGCCCTGGGATCAAACCCAGGCCCCTGTGCCTGCTTGTAGGCACTTTAATCTGCTGAGCTATTTGGCCGGTCCTAATTATTTTATAATTTTGAACCATTCTCTTCCTCATATTTTAAAACAAGGAGTGGCAAATATGAGGGCTGTCATCACTCCATCTCAAATTTCATTCGCCTGTATGGCTTTTTATTTTTAATGAGGGCGTATGTGCTTTTTCTAATTTACTTTTTATTGTCTTTTTTATTTTAAATCATTGTAATAAATATCATTGTGGCTTGTACCCCAGCAGAGCTTTAATACTGTGGCATACTCCCAGAATACTGCACCAGAATTCTGCAAGGGTTACTTAGAAGGGAGGCTTTCTGAGCAAAGGAGGACGTTTGAAATTTTAGTTTACTTGATCTTGGGTATGAAATTTGAACTCTGAACTTTGATATCTGGGAATGGGAAATGTCATAATATCAATATTTGAAATAATCTCTCCAGTCTAAACTATGAAGAGAATATATATATATATATATATATATACTTTGCATATCTATACATATATATGCACTTTTCTTATTGTTCAAATACATCTGAAAAAAGTGAGATAGACTTTCTCTGTGTTTAAAAGTGATGCTGGCTGGATTTAGTGCAAACCAACAAATAGTGCAAGACAACTATATGCTGGGTGCTAACAACAGAGAGAGAACGAGGCTGTGTCCTTAGTGGACCTACCTGATTCAGGAGGTACACAGAACATTTTATCATTTGAAAAGATAGGCATCAAAAGTGCAACAATAACAGTATGTTCAAGCTGCTATGTGCTCTCTGGGGCTTGATAAGTCACAAAGAACTAGTATTAGAACTAGTATTAGAAAATTTAATCTAGAAATTTGCATCTTTATTTGAGATTCTTCCATAGTAACACAAAAATCTATTTTGTGATAAGTTGTAAAACTCTACAGTTTGACTATTCTGCAAGGGTTACTTAGAAGGGAGGCTTTCTGAGCAAAGGAGGACGTTTGAAATTTTAGTTTACTTGATCTTGGGTATGAAATTTGAACTCTGAACTTTGATATCTGGGAATGGGAAATGTCATAATATCAATATTTGAAATAATCTCTCCAGTCTAAACTATGAAGAGAATATATATATATAT
>PVKN010037186.1:0-11290 GCA_004027915.1 Capromys pilorides
AGTCTTGGACTGTTAATAAAAATTAAGCTGTATTCCACATGCTGATTAGTAAGGCAGGAAAGGAGCTATTAGGATCAAGAGTTAGACTACATTAGGAAAAGAATGACAAAGTAAAACAAACAAACTAGAGTTTAAAAATCCTCTAATAAAGTTGGTGTGTACTAAAATGTAAATTTTGAGGTCAGCTATGCTAAAATAGGTCTAGGAGAAAAAATGCTTAAATTTTAAGACTTAATTTCACAACTGAGCCACTTGGCGAATAAATCCCTGTGAACTTGGCCTTTTATTCTTTCTCTAGAAAATACTGATTTTAGTTAAAATGCACAGATTAAGAGGTTAGAGAAGCTGCTCTCCAAGATATCTTCTAGGACTCGGAGTTAAGTCTTTTATAAAGGGCAATAAGTCAAATTGCCTTTACCCTCAGTTTCCTTGGAGGGGAGTTGGGCATTAGGTTGATATTAGGAAAAGGCTTAGTGTTTCTTTAACTCTTTATCCTTGAATGCAATCTCTGGCCTGTGTTCTGCAGGTCTGAGGCCTACTTTAGGTAAGTTACTTAGTTCTTAAGCCCTTAGAAAAACAGGTTCCCTTCATTGTACGAAGTCCGGATTTTTCAGTTTCGGCACTATTCTTTTTCAGGTTATATTCTTAATCTATTCAACTAATCTTAATATTAAGCATTAGATTATTGAGTCAAAGCACTTCATGTTTTAAAATTTTGTAGAGAAACTGGCAGTAAAACCAGGTGTGTTGGCATGAACGTATAATCTCAGCACTCAGAAGGCCGAGGCAGGAGGATCAGCAAAAAGGTTTCAGATGCAGTCTGAATTGCATAGTGAAACCTTGTCTTAAAAAGACACACACACACACACACACACACACACACACACACACACCCCAAAAAGACGGGGGGTGGGGGGGGGGGGGGGGGGGGGTGGGGAGGGAGAGAGAAATTGGCAGTATAACTTTGGTAGTTCAAGTGTTTGGAATGGGTGAGGCTCCAGGTTCAATACCCAGTTCTGCCCATTCCTTCTTTAAAAAAATTATGTGTAGTTCAGAAATAGGCATGAAAATTTAAGTATTGAATTTAGTAGAATAGAGCACAGGGGAAAGTAACACAGAATTTTGTCCCCTAGGATTCAAAAACATACATTGTGTTTGTGACATTAATAAATACATATAGAAAATACAGCACCAGACCTGGCAGCAAATGCCTGTAATCCCAGCACTCGAGAGGCTGAGATAGGAAGCTCATGGTAAGTTTGAGGTCAGCCTGGGCTGCAAAGGAAGTTCAAGGCCAGCCTGAACTGCATAGCGGAACCCTGTCTCAGAAAGACAAAAGAATACAAAAACAAAATTACAGCATAGGTGCATAGTCTGACAGTATAATCTCAGCACTATTGCTCTTTTGATCTGGGTAAGTCTTTGTTTTGGAGAGTTGTCCTATGTATAATAGGATATTTACTTGCATTTCTAATTTCTACCTATTAAATCTTAACAGCTTTCTACTCCACCCTGTGGCAACTCAAAATGTCCAGACATTGCCAAGTGTTCCCTTGGATATGGGGAGTAAGATCACCTTGGGTGGATAGCGCATATAGTACATTGAGAAGCATCAGAAAACTCAGTAGTTAGAGCCAACAATATGTGTGGCAACTAAGAAAATCTCAGGAAACTAGGTTCAAGGTCTGTGGTTAGTGATTGAGAAGTAAATGGAAATTAAAAGTAAGGCCTGAGAGAGAGTATAGCAATTGATATGACATTAGAAACAGCACACATCTAAAAGACCAGAAAGACAGGCATTCCAAGCATGGCTTTAGTATTATACATTGCTAGCTGACACTGACAAAAGTTCTACAAAACGCTGTACATGGTTTCAAGGTAAATCCTGAGGAGATTTGACTGGCCTGGTCAGATACAAAAGTTACATGTTTTGTTATATAGATCTTGCTTTAACTTGGCCTTTACCACTCAGCAGAAAAGTTTAACCACAAGACATAAAAAGTGAAGCCAGATTAGTATGTTGAGCTGTAAAAGGCTGAAGTCAACAGCTTCCAACATTGCCAGTTCTGCTGGTAACCCACTACTATTATGGACTATTGGACTGTACATATAACTACTTTCTCTTAGTTCAATGAAAAGAAATATTTGTACCAATAGTGTTTAGAATATTTATGTCTGTATATTGTACTCTGAACAACTACTATGAAGACAGTATGCATTGTATTGATTATTGTGGCTGTCCTACTGACATGTTTTGAAACTCTCTCATTGCTATTTTTCTTATTGAAATTAATAAAATTTAAAAAAAGAAATACAGAATGCACACACACACACGTGTGCACGCACACACACACACACACACACACACACACAAAAGTAAGGCCTATCTATCTTTATATCGGGAGTTAACTAACTTTGGAGCCATTGGTGGATAGTCAGGGCTCTTACTCGTGTTGTTTTGGCATTTCAGTGTCTCATACTGCCTTTTTCAGTTCCTCTCTTTGTAGTAATTTTTACCCTAGCCAGGAGGCTCCAAGAGGCACTCAGGTTTATTTCCAGCTCCAGGCTGAACCTATGCTTATTTTGGTCAAGGAGATACGGCACTCAGCATGTACACTTAAGAATGTCATACTTTTTTCTCCCTCTGTCTAGCACTAGAATGTGACAAGCAGATAAGGAATATTGAGGATTGTTTTAAATGTAAAGGCCATTTTATTATAGAAGAACAGTGCTTTGCAATCTAGGTCAAGTCTGGATGTGGAATTTTTTTTTTTTTTTTTTCAGTGCTAGAAATTGAATCCAGGACTTGGTGCATGCTAAGCACTTTCCCACTGAGCTCCATCTCTGGCCCTTTTTCATTTTTTATTTTGTGACAAAGTCTCTCAAAGTTGCCTAGACTGTCTTTGAACCTATGACCCCCTTGCCTCAGCCTCCTTAATAGCTGGGGTTCTCTGCATTCCCCAGTGTTTTCTTTCTATTTTTGAAGGTGGAAGGTTAAATAGATATTTTCTTTATCTCATGCTTCTTATTCAGAAATGTAGCTTTGGAGTGTTTTATGTTAGTCTATAGGAATAGAGGCCTAGTGACCAGAGGATCTACTATGTGACTATGGTCACCCATTTCACATCTTTAGAATCTCAAGGAATAGCAAGCAGCTATCCAGTTCCAACCTGTCTCATTTGGTTCTATTGAAACCAGTTGTAAGGAGATTTTAGGTGAAGTGCACTGTAATATGTTAAGTACTAATTAGCTCCAGTTAGCAGTTGGAAACCCATGTAGACCAATGACCTTTCAGATTTCTGTAGAAATGAAAAGACTTGATTTCTTTTCTGCGAGGGGAGCAAGATAGTGAGGTTTGTTTTCCTCTGCTTTTGCATGTGGACATTTATGCCCTAGGGAGCTAGAGGGGGAAAATTAGGTTCAAGTAGTTTTAGATGTAGCCCTTTATGTAAAGGGGTTGGGAAGAAGACAATGCCTTCTTTTTTCCTTATTTGTTTACAAAATAATGTGCTAAATTAATCCTCTCATTTTTTTCTTTCCTTCCTCTTTTGCCATTTCTTTTTATTTCCAAAAATATGAAAGACTTTCTTGTTTCCTAGACATTCTTACTGTCTTCTGCTGAACTGGTTTATTTCCCGTGCCTAATAGAGTGAAAATTAACCAGATTGTAATGTGGGGCCCTATCAGTGTGCTACAGGTAGGTGGGGCTCCTAGTACATGTTTAGTTTCAACTTCTCAGCCAGATTAGCTGGTTGAATTGCCACCAGAGGGGAGAATTGCTACTAGAGGAGAGTGAAAGCATGTTGCAAACTCATTATCAGAACATGTAAGATTGCATGGCTTAGTACAGTTGGGGGTCAATTTTTCCTGGGAACTTGGTAGCTATTAAAAACCTTTGTTAGGGCCAGCGGATTAAAGCATCTGCTTTGGCACATGCAGAGGCTGGTGATTCAATCCTTGGCACAGGGATTAAGACTAGGCATGGTCATACACACCTGTAATCCCAGTGCTTAGGTGGCTGAAAAAAAATGGAAGGATTACTAGGAGTCCATCTGTGTAGTGAGGCTCTATACTAAATACATAAAAGCCTTTAATTGCTGGTAAGCACTATAGTAAGAGTTGTATGGAGTGCAAGCCAGTGGCAATTTTTTATTTCATAGCTTTCTAGTACAAATTAATAATGATATTTAGATGCTGAGGATTTTTCTTTTCTCTTTTGTGGTGCTGAGGATTGAACTCAGGCCCTGGGCTTAATGACATTTAGAAATTTAGACTATTATTAGACATTAGTGTATGTAAGTACATATCTTAATAGGCATCTGACTTATTTGATATCAGATTAGTTATCTGCCTCTGATTCTTAATTTGCAAATGAAGCATTGGTAGTTTATATTCTTTGGATGGGACACCCTGTCAAGTGACTCAGTCAAGTCCAACTGTAGATGTGAACAAGTGACTATGTCCTGTCACCTGCAAACAATGAGAAATAAATGTTCCAGAATAGTCTATATAGGAGTAAAAAAAATTGGTACATGTTTACCAGTTGAGTAGTTTTAACCGTGTGACACAATTAGGCATTTAATCAACAAGGGTAAGACTTTAATTAACAATAGTGATATTATTGTTATTTAGCTGAACCAAATTTTATAGTTTTTCTAATTTTATTATTTAAGGGCTATCTATTGCTCATTGTCTGTACTGTGGTTTGTTCTAAAACCCCATAGTTTAATCCATTCTTACTGAGCTTATTAACATTTACATATACATTAAACTTAGACTTCCTGACATGAAGGCATCCACTTGGCTTAAGCTTCTTTCAGTTTCTCAAACTTAAGTCCCTTGTGGTTCTGTCTTGATCAAATATATTCTCCTTTGCCCTCACCTTTGTCCTTCAACACAAGCCTGTCTGTGGATTTATTGAATGATGTTACATCTGGCTTTCCCAATAGGGGCTAATAATGGAACTTCTGTTGCCTAGAACAATGGCTGATCCCTGATTGTCAGGAAGAGCACCATCGCACTGAGTCCTGAGTTTAGGACGAGGAAAACCTACATCAGAGTGTGGCCCTAAGGAAAAGAGTAAAAAGAGAAGGGATGGGAGAATTTTAGGACTATTTGTTCATATTTTATATATACACATAGACATGCATATATGTAAATAATGATAGTGTGAATGGGAGAAGTACCAGAAATCTCGTATCCTATCATAAGAGGGTCTTGGGCAGAGGAATTGACAAGTTGAAAGACGATTGGGCTGGGGAGATAGCTCAGTAGAATAAACGCTTGCCTGGCAAGTGCAAGGTCCTGAGTGCAATCCTCGGTACTGCAAGAAAAAAAAAAAAAAAAAAAAGAAAGAATGGAAGGCTTTCAGCCAGCTTCCTCCCTAGAGAAAAGAGATCTCATAGTATCCTTTTCTTTTGGTACCCAATTACATAAAAGCACAGCAAATTTACTTTTTTAATATAAACTCCAGCCTTAAAGGTATGTGGTCAGAACCCTCAAATCTCTGGGCTCAGTAAAACACTTACCACCCTTCAATGAAGAGAGATTCTTTTGTATCATTGAACTGCTTAACTTATGAGGAGCCTATTTATGATGTGAGGTTATGAGAGAACTGGGCAACACAATACATGACTGAATTCAGAGGTTATTTTGATAGAAAGGTTAGATAGGAAATCTCTTCACTTGAAGCTTGTAGATCAGTAAAATTCAATGAAGTTGGGTGAGGTGGTGCACACTTGTAATCCTAGCTACTCAGGAGGCTAAATAAGTCCAGCCTGGGCAACTCAGTGAGACCCTGTCTCAAAATAAAGGCTGCAGGTCAGTGGTAGAATGCTTGCTTAGCATGTGTGAGGCCCTTGATTTAATACCTCAAGATAAACAGACATTTTTAAGACCAAAGCGGGTAACCACTTACTGAGTTCCCTAACAAGAAGATAGAATCAGGGACAGAAAAGCTAATTTTTTTGTTAGCATTATTTTGAGAAACAACATCTAACCACTGAGAGTTAAAAGGACAAATTCTTAGGAAAAAGAAAAAAGGACATTCCTTTCACTGGAATACATTTAGCTGTATTGAACCCCGCCACCCCAACATTGTCCTAACCTCTCTTTGGCAAGGTCAGTACTTGAATGCCATTAGTTGGGGGGCCCCAGGTTTCTAAACAGTGGGGAGAGGTCATAAGAACAGGAGCTGGGGGAGTCCAGGGATGAGGAAAATGAGCTCATTAAACTTGTCCCTGCCTGGAAGTTATTTGTCACATTGTGCCCAGCAGGTGGGCTCAAGTGGAAATGTGGATTTCAAAAGCAGTTTCCAGCTTTTTAAAACTTGATACACAATATACATTTAGGATATTGTATTGCCAGCTGGCTGTTGTGTTTCAGTAATAGGTTGATCTCATAGATTGAGATTGGGGTTTATTGAGATTAGGGTTTATTATCATTTTGCTTTTTTTCTTAGGTAACAGAAGTTCTGCCACATCAGTAACTTGTATCGGGGAACCCATCTTTCATTCTAACTATGTACTAAACTCTCATTTGTATAATAACTGACGGGTGCATATCATCAACAAATCTTACCCCTTTGCCTTTGTATTGTATTATGCACCTTCTTTTAAATTAGTAAGGCATTTGCATTTCGTGATATGTGCCACTTGACAGAGGATTTTAAGTGCCTGGGAGAATAGTAATCAGCGGCAAATCAGCCTGTGTCTGATGTGGCTGTTGCCAGTCTACTTGAGGATAATTGAAAGTTTGCTGTATTTACTTTATGGGTTCACAGGTGAATGCCAAGCTCCCAATTGGAACCCCAGATTATATGGCTCCTGAAGTGCTGACCGTGATGAACGGGGACGGAAGAGGCACCTACAGCCTGGACTGTGACTGGTGGTCAGTGGGAGTGATTGCTTACGAAATGGTTTATGGGAGAACTCCATTCACAGAGGGCACCTCCACCAGGACCTTCAGTAATATCATGAATTTCCAGGTAAAGAGGGCCATTAGATTTTGAAGTCATATAAGGAAATGCCATGTAAAAATTGTGTAATTGAACATTTATGTGTAAAACAGTGTGGCATTCACTTTGCCAAAAGCTGTCCTAAATGCTTCGCTAATTATAGTTCATTGAATCTCAGCTGCCAGTAATTGTAAGATTACATCATTATTTTATGTACCACAGAAAAAGAACTGCTGCCAATTAACCTACATGTTTATCGATTATAAAATGCATCTTGGTTTCTTTGCTGTTAAATGTGCCTAACTGTGAATCTTAGTACTGATAAAAAATAGTTTTCTAGCTCATATTCCAAAAACCTTATGAGATAAGAGGTATTATTGTTGTTGTTATTATTATTATTATTATTATTATTATTATTATTTTATTTACCTCTCCTCTAGGTGAGGAGACTAGTTACAGAGAAGTTAAGGAAGTTACTCAAAACAGCACAGTCAGTCTGGCACTGAAGTCCATGCTCTTGATTTTTATGTGAAGTGCTTCTTAGCACTGTTAAATATGGCAGCAAAGTGAGTGAAGAAATGAGTTAAAATTATGATAATATAAATAAGGTATTATTACAACTATTTTCTGGGCCAAGAGTATAGCTCAGTAATAGAGCACTTGCCTAGTATATGAGAAGCCCTGGATTTCATCCCCTGTGGTGGAAAAAACTAAACAAAATGAAACAAGATAAAACAAAACCTTATTTTCTAATGCCTGTACTTTTTACTATATTAAGTCCATTTCTTCAAGACAGGTAGGCTTGGTGGCACATGTCTATAATTCCAGCACTGAGGGGGCAAAGGCAGGAGGATTGCCATGAATTCAAGGCCAGCCTGAACTAATAGCAAACCCTATCTCAAAAAAGATAAGACCAAACCAAACAAAAAAAACCTAAAGGGAAAAGAGGATTCATTTCCTCTTCCTGGAATGGTTAAAAAAATTTTTTTTAATGCAATGTATGTTGTTATTCTTGAATGTCCTCTTGAGTTCAGTTTCTCCTTTGAGGACTCTTGGGCTATTCTATTTCCTTCATTTTACCTTGTTCATTGACTGATTAATTCATGAGTGAAGTACAGCAGGCTTTGTCTGTCAGTTCTAGGTTAGTGATGAACAAGGAGGAGGCCCTCTGCTTTCTTTCCCCATCATCACTCAGAAACCACAGTGCATTGTGTGAGTGCAAAAATAGGTTCAGAGAGAACATGGAGAAGAGGGAAACAGGGCAGGAAAGGTAGCCAGGGAAGGCCTGTGGGTGGGAAGGAGTTCTAGGCCAAAAGAATAGCATGGTGTGTTCAGGGAGTTTTAAATAGCTCATTATTGTTGGACAGCAAAGAGAGAGATTTGGAGCTTGCAAAGTGAGATGTGAGGTAAGCAAAGGTCAAGGCCCGAAGGATGCCGAACCCTACAAAGGAGCTAGGTCTATTGATGTGAACAGGCCACTTATTTTGGGAATATGCTTTTGGTCCAAAGTTAAGAGGGCATGGAACTTCTTTCTGTTAAAAAGGAAAAAGAGAAAAAAAGTTTGCATATATGAGAAACACTTTCTTAACTTTGAGACATGAGAAACTGAATCACTGCTAAGGACATAATTATTTTGTTTTTTTGGGACAGCGGTTTTTGAGGTTTCCAGATGACCCAAAAGTTAGCAGTGAATACCTTGATCTGATTCAGAGTTTGTTGTGTGGCCAGAAAGAGAGATTGAAATTTGAGGGCCTTTGCTGCCATGCTTTTTTCTCTAAGATGGACTGGAATGACATTCGTAACTGTAAGTAGAGCATCTTTTTCAATTTGGGAGCAGGGATTGAGATGTATTTTAGTGGTCTGCAAATTACCCTGGTCCAAAGAATGTGGTGTAAGTTATATAAATGTTTTAATTATGTACAGTGGTAGAAAAGGCTAATGATACAGCTGTCTTTGAGTAATAATTGTCCTTTAAAGTTGTGTGCATAGATGTGGGTTATTTGTCTACCTCTATGTTTCTGTGGTCTTTAGAATATCATTTTGGAGTGAGTTGGAGGCACAGATTGATAAAAATTCAGAGATTGTCCCTTAGTTTGACAGTTTCCTTCTAGAGGAAACATAGACTTAGCTATTTCATTCATAGATTAGGAAAAAAATTCCATGATTAGGCAACATGCCCAGGTGCTCTGCTTATGGCTGAGCCTACGATGAAACTGTAAACACATTGCTATGTTCATTTGTTTCCCTCTGTAATATTTGCCGTTGCTCACAAACATGTAAAATCTATAATGTATATCTATGTACAATGGATTCATTTGTACCTCACTTTATAATCAGTGCAAACTGAACCAATCTATTAAAAATAAAGAGCTGATGGACTGTCAGTAAAAACTGAAAAGCTTGGATTCTACAAATGGGCTGTTTTTCTAAAAGTTCTTTTTATTCTTGGTCATGTTGCTGACTGAATATGATCTAATCGCCTGACCCAAAGATTAGCATAGATTACAGCCGGCAGCAAAACAGTTGGCCTGTTTAAGTGTTTTATTTTTGGTGAGGAGGGGAGGTGGGGAAATAGAATCTGATTTTAGTTGTCAAAACCAGGCTTCTAATTAGAGCTGTGTTGTAATTACAGGTTGAGCATCCCTAGCCCAAAAATCTGAAATGCTCCAAAATCAGAAACTTTTTGAGTGACAGCATGATGCTACTAGTGGAAAATTCCACATCTGACCTTGTAAAGAGGTCACATTCAGAACACAGGTGCACTAGCCTGGGTAGGTAGCTTAGGAGTAGAACGTTTGACTTTTATGGGTGAGACCCTAGGTTCAACCTGCAGCACTGCAAAAATCAAAACCAAAACCAAACCAAACAAACCAAAAAACCCACAAATCCTCAGGTGTGCTAAAAGTATTGTATAAAATTATCTGGCTATGTGTATGAAGTGTACATAAAATTCATATGAATTTTCTGTTTACATGTGGGTTCCATCCTTGACATATCTCATTATGTAGATGCAAATATTGCAAAATCTGAAATCCGAGGTACTTCTGATTCCAAGTATTTTGGATGAGCGATCTCAGTTTGTGTAACCTCTTGTGCCTTCAACTGGAACATAAAAAGTAGTTAGAATACACTACTTCAAGTACTGTCTATATGAAGGCCATTTTGATAGTTTCTCTAAGTTTTCCTTGGCAAGCTGGTTTTCTTCTGTATGTTAGCTTTCTGTTGCTGTGACAAAATACCTGAGGAAAATCAACTTGAAAGGAAGAAATGTTCATGTTGGCTCATAGTTTCAGAGGTTTCAGCCATGGTCACTTGGGCCTGTTGCTTTGGCCTTGCGTTGGCACAGTGCCGCATGGCAGGAACATGTGGAAGAGGAGGTCTCTTCACTTCCTGGTAGTCAAGAAACAGAGAGAGAGACAGGAAGAAGTTCAAGTCTCAGTATTCTTTCAAGAGCACACCCTGAATGACCTAACTTTTTTTTAGGCCCCCTCTTCTTTAAGGTTCCCCCGCCCCCAGTAGCACCACTGACTGATAAATAGACCTTCAACATCTGGGCTTCGGGTGACATTTAAGATCCAAACCATTACATTCTGGAAGTCACACTGTTAATATTTCTAGTCTTTAGTCAGTGCTATAAGGTTGAAGCTTTCTAATCAGTAATATGTTTTCAATTCATTCTTCCTTTTATACTTTTAGAAAGATTTGGTGAATTTCTTGTAGATGCTTTTTAAGTACTTAATCTTTTCTCTTCTTGCCATTTTATCTCTTACCTTCTTGAATAAGCAATTAATTTTTTGTGCGTGAATGTCTGATTATGCCTAATAATATATCTTCACTTAAAGTAAGTCAGTGAATAGTGATTAATTACTGGAGTAACTTTATTTTGTGTTTTGATAAACTCCAGTGTTGTTTTTGGTAATTAGTGTTTTAAGGCCAGCGAGATGACTCAGCAGTCTAAAGCGCCTGCTTAGGTAGTGAGTGTTTTCCCTTAGTATCTGAGGGGAACTGATTTCAGTACCCCTTTTCCTCTCATGGATATAAAAATCTGAGGTACACAAGTGTCTATCTACATGCCACTATGCACATCTTCATATATTTATTCTTACAACTTATACACATCCTCATATACTTTAAGTCCCTTGAGGATTATTTATAATGCCTGATATGGTGTAAATACTATCTGTGTAAATAGTTGTTGCACTGTACTATCTGGAAAGTAATGACAGTGAAAAAAATGTCTATATACATATTCAGCAAAGATGTAGGTTTTTTGTTTTTTTGAGTATTTTTGATTTCTAGATGATTGACTCTGATAATGTCAATTCCATGGATATG
>PVKN010037187.1:0-11271 GCA_004027915.1 Capromys pilorides
GGATGGTTTCATTGTTCCATCTTATAGCATTTTTAAAAATGTTAAGTTAAAAGAGCTGAGAACTGATAAGTAATTATTAGAGAACAGACAGTTTATTCTCTAAAGAGCAAGACATGAAAAATGCTTTCCTGCTTGTGACCTTGGAAACAGAATTCAGCAACCTTGGACATGACCCAGCATCCCCCTGAATCAGTCCTCGTAGCTGAACATCTGAGCTCAGTGTCCACAAAAGCTACAAGCACATCATCCGCATGGCACAGAGGCCTTTGTACTCAATTAGATTAACTTCCTTTTCCCCTCACTGATTTATATGCATTTGTCTTCTGGTGTTGCAGTCCTCAACGTGGCTGTGTGCTACGTGTCTAATCCCATTTCTCACTTTGTTCATAAATGAAATATAATTTGTAATATAATCTTTTACATTGTCTCCTACTTTTTAGCATTTCTAGAAGTATTCTAGATGATCAAAAGACTAATCAAAATTAATGGTGCATAAATCATGTATAGATTGTTGATAATCATACCTCTGAGGAGTAAAGTGTGAACTTAAAAGTAAAGTATGCTATGTCCAGCTAAATTTCATTGCTGAAAGTGTTTTCTTTTCAAATTTTCTAAGTCTTTCCTCCACTCCATTCCTTGCATTAGAAGGAACCAGCCACAGCTAGTGCTTTGTTCAGGAGCAGCACTTACCAAAATCTGACCATGTGGCCAGTAGTCCCTGTGCATCCTGCTGGGGAGCCCTTTGACTTTCTACTTTGCTCAGAGAGCCAAACAGATGTCTCTAGAGTTCTAGCACTGAGTTTTATGAGGTCATCTCAGCCCATGGATGGGCCAGGTTTCTTGGGGGACAATATGTTGAACAGATGGTGATCACAGCATTTCTTTCTTGCATTTGGTGCATGTTTGGACCACTAAGTGGTGTTGACTCACTGACTATATGAGAATGGGTGAGTGCAGGCTCTGGAGGATTGAGCTCTGAATTCATATCACTTGTGGGACCCATGTATTGCCCAAGTATTCCAATGACAAGTCTACTTCAAGGCTACCACCCCTGTGGGAAAGGCAAGCTCCTGCAGCTGGCAAACACAGAGGCCACCCAATGTTGTGCAGTCACACCTTCAGACTGTCATACCCCAGGTCCTCCTGGGAGTTTACAGACCACTACTGTTTAATATGAGTTGGCTTTCCTCATCAGCACACTTTCTTATTTCTGATCTGTGTGAATTTGTGTTTCCCTGGTTGGTCTTAACCCATGTTAGAAGAAAGGGAGCTATTCCTTGCTCCCATGGTACTCCTTTTCTCTACTCATTGCTCTTTCCATAACATTTCCACTGTTGGTAGGATGTGGAGGCCAGATTTTGAATTTTAAAATAGAGGTTACATTCTATGAATGCCGTGAGTGTGACCAAAAGAGCTCAAGAAGTGGCAGTGTTGAAAGACCTTAGTCCTATGATAAAAATTTAATATGACCAGAAAGATAATTATTATTCATATTTTTCTGTATGCTCAGGTTAAGATTTGTTTTTGTGATTATCATAATCAAAGCACAGTGTCATTTTTTGCAAATCCACCTTGGCAAAAGGAATGAAGCAGTTTCCTAAGGTGTGTCCTAACTGGCCTGAAATCAGCTTTTGTCATTAAGGAGCTGTAGAAACAAGATTCATGCTATATGGATGAAACCAGAGAACATTATATTAAGAGAAATAAACCAGATGCAGAAAGATGAGTATCACATATTCTTTGTCATATGTGATAAAAATAAGAAAGTATAGACCTGAGGGTAGAAAGTAATTTCTAGAAAACATGCTGGAGTGGCTTTAGGTTGGTGGGGATGTGAGGCAGAAGGAAGGAGGATGGCTGAGAGTGATACACGACATCTTACATGTGTGTACAGAAATATTACAATGAGTGCATTAATTTTTTACAATTAATATAGATTAATAATAGTAATAATGATGACAAAATAAATATGTTGTCTCAACACAAGCAAGTTCCAAGGAAAAAGACATGAAGGTTAATAGTATGACTACTTTTTCTTCCTTGAAATGATAGAAAATTCACTCACAACAGCACACAGCATTAAAGAGCTTGAATGAATTCATGGACCTTGTCTGGAAGAGATAGCATGTATGTACACATTAGGAAGAATCTTCATATTCACTGACTGAGCAATTAATAAATTCTTAAATACGTGTTCTTTAGCCTTTTTACTAAATTGTCACCTATCACTAGGCATATAAAATGATTTAAAAATACATCATATAAACAAGCTATTTATATACAGTAGGTCCCTAGACATTATCCCAAAAGCCACGCTTTGGAAACTTAATTCTTAGTGTGACAGTCTTGGGAGGTAGAGCTTAATGAAGAGTGATTGGGTCATGAGCAGAGAATGAATGTATTAAGGCCTTTTCTCTGACAGTGGACTCTGTAAGAAGAATAAATTCTGGTCCTTCTTGTCTTTTTCTTTCCCTGTTTTTATCTTTACACTGTGGAATAACATAGCAAGAAGGCCCTTGTCATATGACAGCTTCTTGATCTTGGACTTCCTTGTCTCTAAAACTGTGAGCCAATAAATTCTTTTATTACTTATCTATTTATTTTTAATAAATTATTGTTTATCATCAGTTTCCTCTCAGGTATTCTTTTATTTCATTTTTTAAAGAGAACAAAATGATAAAAAACATTAGAAATGAAACAAAATTCCATTAAACAAAGTAATTGGAGTTTGATAGTCAGGTGTTCCTTTAACACAGCAAAAACGTTTTAAAAACCATAGAAACTGAGAGGGGTGATGGAGGCAAGGGAAGAAATATCTTCCCTTTCTTTATATATAACTGAAGTAAAACAAGAAGTAAAGTAACACTGAACAACTACTCTGAAGATAACAATATGCATTGTCTTAATTATTGTGGCTGTCCTAGTAATGTGTTTTGAAACTGTCTCATTGTTATTTCTTATTAAAATTAAAAAAAGAAGCAAAGTAACAAAGTAAAAACAATCAGACCAGTAAGAAATCCATCCATGTTTCAACTAAAGTAGAAAAGGATTTTCAATAACCTAAAGTAAGCTAAATTGTTAAATTCACATAGAAAATGACATCAAGTAGCTGTTACATTAATAGAAAGATACTTTTATCTAGGATAAAAGATTTTATTGTAAGTCGGACACACATATATTTAAGACTTGCTCTGCTGATGGTAAATGATAGAAATGATAAAATGTATGTGTTTCTTTAAAAGACTTTGGTGGAGATAAATGGGAGATGACAGTGAGGCTGAAAGACATGCCCGCAAACAGGTAATTCTCCTTGTGTACACCTATGCCCAAATTAAAGAAGGAAGCTTTTTTAGGCCCATTGTAACTTAACAAGTCCAAGACTTATTTACAACAGTCTGCTTCAGTCACCATGGAATTGTATGGGAAGCCCCTAGTGGTACTCATTCATCCACTTTGGAACCAGTTTGTGGCCCTGTCTACTCCCTGGATAGATAGGGAGATGCATACTTGGATGTGTATGGACACAAGAAAGGATTGGCAAAAATACCAACAAACCCTAAAATTACCTCATCTTCAACATTGATGTGTAAGAGCGTGTTTCACTGGTATGATCAATTGGTTTCTATCTTTTCCCCTTCCCTATGATTAAAAGGATGTCATGCAATATGTGAAGGCCTTGGGTAACTACACTCATTGGGCCTGAAATGACATCTGGACTGGTCTCTCCTAAATGAAGAACTAAAATTACTGAGGCCAGCTTTTCTCCAAAATCGAGTGGCGTGAGACTTTCTGAAAGAAACACAAGGGAGATTAAAAGCTGAATATTGTGCGTGCATTCCTGATCCTTCTGATAGTATCTCAATGATTTCAAATATTTGTTGGTTCTATTCATAGCAGTCGTATCAATCTCATTATTTGACTCATTCATACTTGTGAATTACTTTGTTCTTGTTGCTGGAACAAAATACCCTATGCTCAAATTAAAGAAAGAAAGGTTTATTTAGTTTTACAAACTTTGTGGGGGGTTCAGCTGATCAGCTGGCTCCAAGGCAGCATGACGTGGCACAGGGGCAACAGTTCAAGGCAGCAACAGAGACCGAAAGCAACAAGGAGAGAGTGAAGAAGCCTCTTTTTGTCCCGTCTATTGCACAGGCCCTAGAGCAGGTGTAGCACTCAAGCCATCTCCATACCTTCCTCTTGCACAGGCTCAGGATATTCACAAAGTAGGGGTCCTAGTCTCCTGCTAAGTCACCTAGTTAAGCTTCTAAAGACTTCTCATGTTGACACAATGCATCAACCATTATAGTGCTTAACTGTGCCCTTTTCTCCTCCAAACTTAAAGCTATATGCCTACCCATGACCTCTACACAGTCCTTTAGATAGGTCCTCTGGAGAGTGTCTCTGACTACTGATCACTACTAAGACCACCTTCAGTCACAAGTAGCCAGAAGTCATTTTCCCTCACTCCCTCACAGCTGTTAGGAGTTGTTTTTTTTTTTTTTTTTTTTTTTTTTTTTGGGGGGGGGAGACATACCATAGACAACTAAGGTAGAAATATTATAGGCAGTCAGACAACGCTAGAACCTCAACAGAGGCAGTACATGAGATGAGAACACATTACAAATGTGACTGGAGATACATCTGTTGAAACCTGGGCTTCAAGATAAATATGGAATGACCAGGCCTGCCTGCCTCCCCAAGGGATAACTGGTATTACATGATCCAAAAAAGTCTAGATAGACATCACTTACCCCAGTGAGTGGCGGGGATCCCTTGATCCATCCTTTCCTAAAAAGTACTTTTTGTGTGTGTGTGTACACTTGCTACATGACCTGCTTTCCTATTAAATCACTATTACCTAAGTGTGATACTCGTAATCTTATTGACTATAGGTTTTTCTGTTAATTAATACATTTAGTACAGTGTTTTACTACACAGCTTGGACTTATAGTGATCCTCCTGTTTTCAGCTTCCCAAGCACTGAGATTGCAGATGTGCACAACCACACCTGGACTCATTTGAAGGCTCAGCACACCCCTGGAATGGGTCTGCCATGGCATGTGAGACTGTGGATAGAACCCTGGTCCCTGTGCTTGCCAAAGCATGCATTTGGTCTGCTGAGCTATCTCACTGATCATAGTTTTTTTTTTTCTTCAGAACTGGGGATTGAACTCAGGTTCTTGCATTTGCCAGGCAAGCACTTCTTCTACTGATCTATCTCCCCAGCCCTTTGTTAATCATAGTTTTAACTCATGTTATGCCCCTTCTTGTGATTTTGCTCTATAAAACTTCCTTTAAGAAGTGAACTCTTAAGCAACTCACTTTTAGGTCCCCTCCTATCTCTATTTTCCTGCTTTTACCCTCCATTGTCCCTTAGAATTCATTCTTCTATTTTGGGGAACACCGATTTGGTGTGTCTGACACATAACAGCTCACATTTATTTCCCCTATAGCAATAGGTAAAATAAACCTGACAACAATTGATAATTTTGCCAGCCAGGTGAGGGCTACTTGGAAAGCAGTGTATTATCTTTGGGTGTTAACTTTCATAATAATAAAAAATGGAAAGTGCAAACAAGTCAATTGATGTACAAGTGTCAGGCACATACAAGAAGCTCTACAAATCTTCAGTGAATTGAAGTGCCTTCTTCCTCTTTTGAATCCTTATAGCAGTGTGTCACTCTGGATAATTGGGGGATATAGTGTGCTTGCTGGCAGTAACTGGGGTTTAAGTGCCTTAGTCACATTTAATGTCTTGAAGCCTACCCCATAAACTCTTACATGACCTATTTTTATACTGCGTACTGAATACAATGTCTTAAATACTTAGTGCGTACTTATTGAATTGGAAGCAATAGCTGTATGACAAACAACGTGGAACAAATTCTTCGTGTTGGTAACTTTTCTGCATTGTGCAAAGATCCTACCCTCATTTAACACAATTGGTACATGTGTATTCCTGAAAATTTAAATATCTTTGTGGATATCTTTATTGAATGACGATTATTCTCACTTCTTTGTTGTCCTTGAGAAAAGACTGGCTCAGACTTCTATAAAGATAATGTTTAGTGTTTCTTTTGCTCCATTATCTGACCTAGGTCTTTCACGTTGTGGGTGTACAAGTAGAATTGTTTTTAATTAAGGGGAATCTTGCCCTTAGCAAGTCTCAGAACAGGGGTACTCTCTGCACCTGCAGCAATAAGATTCTAGACAGATAATGGACTGAATTTTAATCACTTATTGCCTTGCTGCGTATGCACTGTCTAAAAACATTCTCTTTATTATGGAGTTGTTAGTAAGAGGGCAGTGTTGCCAACTAACTCACTGCATGGCTGAGATTATGAATTTACTCTGTGGAATGGTTATAGCCTTGTGTAAAAATAGCAGAATCTTAGGTTAAATTGAAAAAGTCTTGTAAACAAGCTTGATGAAAACTGATCAAACCAGAAATGCTTAAGATGTGCTTTTGTATGAGTTTAATTTGTGAATAAAATTTGGTGTTTATCCAAGAACACAGAAGAAAAGGTCATCTAGTCATCATCTATGTCTATTAAAAATTTGATAATATCAGTATTTTATTTTATTAAATTGACTAACAAAAACAGCTTAGTGGAGGCCATTCAGCTCTCCCTTTCATTAAAAATTTGATTTTTAAAAACTGTTAGTCTGGCACTTACCATTAGATGCTCCCATATTTACCTGAAAATATTCAACACTCATTTGTTTAATAGACTATTTCAGTTATTTTAAAGAGAATTATGATAGGTAAAGAGGTATTTTATTTCAGGAGTGTACTTTTACCATATAAATTGCTATGATTAATACACCATGGTTTGCTACATTTTCTGGAAGGCTGTGAAGACCTTAATGTGATGTAGAATTTTCTTAACATTTTCTAAAAAGAATGAAGAGAAGAAATGTTTGATGCTCTTCATGATTAGAAAGGAAATGAGAATGAAGTGAATTGAGGTGACATGAAGATTTGAATGATCAGAATTCAGCAGAACATAGTTTGGGATTTTCCAAACTTGCCTGTTCTTAAGAATCATGTGGGTGGGCCTGTGTTTTTGAGTCCCTCTGCCCTACTGAGTCAGAATCTGTATGCTTAACAAGTACTTCTTATGTTTGAGAAGATCCAACAAGCTTTCTATAGTGGTTAGGAAAATATATTTTGGACTGTAATGCAGTTTCAGTAACTAACTCGATTTTCAGTAACTATTTCAATCAGTAAGGTGCTATAGCTGGGAAAGTATACAGAGCTGTGATTCCCAGTTTTCTTATACATAAATTTGGAGCAGTGGTGCTAACTTGCTGTGCAGATTAGATGGCATGACAGGCAGGCTGCTGCATCAGGTGTTACACGTGATGTCTGAAGCAAGGAAAAATTGAATAAATATTAGGCATCAGTAGTGGTAAGATTTAATGTGTTAAATAAATTGTCTTTATTTACGAGGTCATAAATTTCACTAATTTGAACAGCTAGGTTATTATTTAATGTGGGTATAAAATAGACAGCAAGCTATTTTTGAGCTTTTTAATATTCAACCTTTCCTATACTTTCTAAAGAAAATCATTTTAAATGTAACTATTTTTTGAAGTAATACATTGTTTCAGAACTCAAATACTTTTCTAAATTATTGTTGGACAGTTACTTTTAAATATTTATTGTTAGAATATGTGGTGTATGTGTAGATTCCTTGTAATGTACAAAATAACACAACAGTTATCTAAAGCTTAAGGAAAATTAGCACTTGGAAAAAAAAGAATTATCTGATTTGCAAGAAGTTTGTTAATTACCATAACTAACATTCAACAATATTTCTCACTGATGAAGCTAGGAGTTGTGAAGTTGTGTGAAATAAATGGGTACTGTGTGGGCACCACTACTTTTGCAAGGTCGGGGTAAATAAAAAAAAACAGTTGTCAGTGAGTCCTTTTGGATAGCAGAAATGTGTAGGCTTTCCTGCAGCTCTTTATTCTAACCCTGAAAAGAGGGGTCCTGGCTCCATTCAGTTGGGTGATCACGTTAGCTACTCTCACCTTTGTAATCTGTCTCCAAACCTTTCACTGCCTGAGACATTTCTGGGAGCCCAGGGGCAAGCAAGAGCTTCAGCAAGTTCACAGACTCAAGTGCGTGCTGCAGCAGGGAAGGATTTCTTTTCCTTGTTTGTACTTAGTTCTTATATTCTTTGGGTTCATGGCTCAGGCACCTATGACAAATGGAAGATTAACAAGAAAAAAGCAGATCAATATATGCAGCATAAATTTTGTAGTGGCCCTCAGAAATGAAGACCCAGAAAAAGATGAATTTTTAATCGTCTTCATGCTTAGTTTTGATGAAGAAGTGTAAGATGTTGGAGACATATGATTGGACAAAAAAGGCTATAACTTACTGGTCATTAACGAGGGATAGGGGCTCAGCAACACCCATTGGTTGGGATACAGCTGTGTTCTTACATCCTCAGTGATGAGAATGTTCATCCCTTGGGGTGTAGGGAAGGTGCCTGTCAAATGAGGTCATATGATGTTTAGGGGAGAAGACTGTGCAAAATTAAGAGATACCGTTCTGCTTCTGGTGTTTTCTCAAATGTCAAGGTGCTGTGTTTTGGACCAGTGTATGCTAAATTCCATCTCCATCTTGCTGTGCTTGCTTATGTGTCAGAAATCACTATGAGTCAACTTTTGTTTTTATGTGCTGTCTCTGAGTTGTAAAGGGGCATGCTTTTAGCACACTAACTGTAGTCTACTCACCAACTTTATATCCTTAGAGGCTTCTGTCTCCAGGATAATGCCTTTTATACAGGCATCACCCTCTTCTCTACTACTACTGTGTTCTCACGACTTACCCACTGAGAGTTGTTTTGGTTGTTTAAGATCAGACTTATATAAACATTGCAGCTCTCTTATGAATATTATTAATTAAGGAGATAACAGCCATAAGCATTGGTATAAATGTAAATTTTTATTTCTCTGTAAATGCCCAAGAGTGTAATTATTGTACAATATGGTCATTACATTTCTATTTTAAGAAACATGCCAGTATGTACAATTGTACATTTACACCAGAAAAGTATGAATGATACTAAGTATCTCACATTCTTGCAAATGTGATGAAGTCACAGCTTTTATTTAAAATTTTCTGAAAATTATGCAGTGGTATCTCATTGTGGTTTTAGTTATGTTCTCCTACTGGCCAAGATGCTTATATACCACTGCATTTCCTCTTCTGTGACATGTCTTTTTGTTTCTTTTGTCCATTTTGTAAGTAACTTTTTAAAATTCTTGAATTTTGAGAGATTTTTATGTGGTCTATGTAAGAAGTCCATTGTCAGATGTAGTTTTTAAAGTATTTTTGCCCGGCCTTTAGCTTGCATTCTCATTACTATAGGGTCTTTGGCAGAGTAAAAATTAAAAACTTTGAAGTGTTCCAATTTATCATTATGCTTTTGTATTGTGGACTGAGTGTTCAGTATCAAGTCTAAAAACACTGGAGAGATAGTTCAGCGGTCTAAAGTGCCTGCTTAAGCAAGCTTAGGCAACCACAGGGACTGTGGTTCGATCCCAGGCACTGCATGCTGCACCAGCTCCACTTCCAGGACAGGCTGAGCCAGCCATTAAAAAAAAAAAAAGTGTTTAGTCCTTATAACTATATCATAATGTAATTATATTATAATTAAATATTATAATTTTACATTAATATTTGCATAAGGAGTAAGATGAAGGTTAATTCTCTCTCACCTGTGAATGCCTAATTATTCAGCAATAAGACTTTTAAAAAACTCTACACTGAATTACAATTGCGTTTTTTTCGGAAATCAAGTAGACACTTTTTTTTTTTTTTTTTTTTTTTTTATCTTATGGCTGGCTCTGGGAGTGGGGCTGGCGCAGCATACGGTCTTTGCCATTGCCTAAGCTTCCCTAAGCAGGTGCTTTAGACTGTTGAGCCATCTCATGTGCCCAAGTGGACATTCTTGTGTGGTTCTTTATCACTCAGCTCTCTTTTCATAAGTGATTAAGTCCTCTTTTATTGCCTTTGTCATAGAAGCTTTAAAGTAACATTATGATCATCTATAGTATCTCTGGTTAGACCTGTAGTTCTATTTGAATCTTCCAGTCTATTCTATATCTCTCATTTATTAGGTTTTTGTATTTATTAGTTCTCAAAGTAGTTCTGTAGGTTTTTAACTAAACTTACATGTATATCATTTTATTTTGAAGGTCCCCCCAACCCTTCGGCTGGCTCAGGCTGCCTTAAGGGTAGGTCTCGTGCTCCATGTGGAGGAGGGTATTGCACAGCGGTCCCCAGAGCCTGAGTGAATTTACTGAATCATGTGCTTTAATCCACTGAGCTACCTAGCAAGCTCCCATACCATTTTATTTTGAACAATATTAAGCATTATTGTGTATTTAACTTCATTTCTAGTCTATCAAAATACAATCTTTTTTTTGCATTTATCTTCTATTCTATGATCTTCCTAAATTTTCATATTAGTTTTAGAAATTCTTTTATAGTCCTTCAGATTTTCTACGTAGATAATTATGTCATCTACAAAGAGGGGCAGTTTTATTTCATTCTTTGTTATCTGGGTAATTGCATTTCCTTTATGGACCTTGTCTTAAAGCTAGCTAGATATTCCACCACTCGATCCAGTAGCAGTGACTATCAGAAATAAGGCAACGAGTTTCCATAGGAGGAAATGCTGAACCTTTCACCATCAAGGACTCTCTTATCTGTGGACCTTTGTATGTACTCTTTATCAAGGAAGTTCCTCTGTATTCCTATTTTTTTTAAAGACCTCAGGTTTTTCACTGTGGATAATGTGATCATGTACATAGTGTTTGTTGCGTAGTCTATTAATCTGGCAGATTACCTGTTTGGGTTTTGAATATTGATTCATCTGTGTCTCTTACTTGGTCACAGTGCATACTGTTTTGTACACTGTTCCATTGTTTGTCAAGCTTTTGTTATGGCTATTAACTCTATATTCATGAAGGATGTTGGCTTATATTTTTTTTCTGTACTATTCTTTTCTAGTTTAATATAAGAGTATAAGGCAATACTGTCTTTGAAAAATGAATTAAGCACTATTTGTTACCCTTCTGTTCTCCAGAGGATATTGTGTAAACCTGGTTTTAATTGTTCTTTATACATTCTCTCGTGAAAGCATCTAACCTGCAGTTTTCATTTGTGGTTTTAAGTTATATATTTAAAATTCTAAATGAGTATAAGGCTATACAAGTTGTTCCTTTTCTTTCTTTCTTTCTTTTTTT
>PVKN010037188.1:0-11293 GCA_004027915.1 Capromys pilorides
CTATAACAAACAGCACTACCACAAATTTATTTTGCATATGTCTCCATATATATATATATATATATATATATATATATATATATATAGTTTCCCCTGTTAGTGTATGTATATGGTGTTCCCTATGCTAGTTTTCCCTATACTCCTATAAAAAAATTACCATATTTCTTTTTAAAAGCTGTTCTCCTTAAGTAAATAGACTTTGTTACTTTATAGAAATTCTCCACTCCCATAACTGACAAAAGCATTAACTGAAGGTAAGCTTAAGGTAACATTTTGTGGGAAAAGATTAAATTGTATTAAGCTGTTTCATTTTTAAGTACCGTGGAGCACACAATTAGCAAAGACACTAGAGTAAAAGCAACACACCTGCTGAATGAGGAGTTACCTGGGTAATATTTTTAGAAGACATGATGGCTTGATTATAGAAGATGCGGCCAAAGTGATCGCGATCTGGAAACACATCTTCTTGGCGAGGTAAGTTGGCACCGCCAGAATCAACTGCATGAAAAATGAGAGGAGTAAGGATCTCTACGAATGGAGCGGGCAGAGGGCTAGGAGGGAAGGTAGGGGACTGGGAAAAATACATGTATCAGATTCTCAATGATGAATGTGATCATTATGTGCATCAGAAACATACCAATAAAATTTGATTTAAAAGAAAAAAAGAACCTCTCAATGAACAGAACACACTGCACAGTCAACTCCAAGTGTGCAGCAACAACCGTATGGGGTACTTTTTTTTTTTATCAGTTTTGCAAAAAAGCTTGTCCTAATTCTCTAAACAGTTCTAGAGTCTGTCCAATTTCTCAGTGCAACCAGAGGAACGTTGTTCTCCCTACATCTCAGGCTTTCTACCTCTGTGCAAAATCCTACGTGACTATTTAGGAGATTCTCTCCTTGGAGGACCAGCAAAAGCCACTGTTAAGAGACACTGAAGTCTTAACTAGTTGAGCTAAAAAATATCTTTCCTCTTCTAAACCAGCACAGAAACTACCTGTGATACTCACATGCTAGATAAAATCATACATTGCCTCCTCATGCTGGCTTTCCTACAGATGGAAGTGGTGGGCAAGAGTGCCAGCCAAGCGGGAAGCAAAGACGCATACCTACAATCCCAGCACCCTGCGAGGTTGAGGCAAGAGTTTCACCGTTGGGGCCCAGCCTGGGTAACTTAGTGACTTAATGGGACCCTGTCTTAAAATTTAAAAAAACAGAACTAGAAGTAGGTAGCGCAGTGTGAAGGCCCTGGGTTCCACCCGTCGTATTGCAGAATCAAAACAGAAGAGTGCCAGCCAAGTGCAAAACAGAACTTGTTCCTTCAGAGCTGCCTGATTACAAGCGTGTCCTGCCATTCTACACCTCAGTTTCCTTACTCATGAAATGAAGAAAACAATAGTAGGTATTCAACAGAGCTGCTGTGAGGATGACACAAAATAATGTATGTAATGGCTGAGTACGTACAGCAAATGTTAAAAAAAAATAAAATAAAATAAAAGTTACCTCGTCCTGTACTTGTTGATACTGCCTGCGGCCACGAAGCCTCTAATTGCTCTGCACTGTGTCACTAACGCTGAGCTCCCTGGGCTTGCTGGACCAGAGATGCCCTCCAGCCTTCTCACTGTGTCCCACAGAGTCCAGCACAGCCCCTGCACGTAGCCAGGGTCAGCTGTTGCTGCGTCTCACACAGGACCAGCTAAATTCACCTTAATGGGGGAAAAACTCTGCCTCACTACCTGTTCAGATGCTTAGATAAATGAACGATATACCTTGGGGTTTGAGAAGACTAAACCAGTACCCAGAAAGTACCCACTTCTGTTCTCTTTCAGGTAGGTTCTTACTGAAACATTCCTGATTTACATGTATTCTCATTTCAAAAGTTAACTTGACTTTCACTGGACATTAAATTTACTTTACACATCTGCTCAAATGATATAATGCTTAAGCATTTCACACACTATCTTGGGCACTCAAGAGATTCATAACATATAGTCCATTTTTAATAACTTCAACCCACTATGGTGACCAGAAAAAAATATAAAGGAAAAAACCCCACGTGAAGGAATAAAAACTGCTGCGTGTGACTGTATTAGTGGAGATCACTCCTCGACAAAGCTTTGTGCACAGTTTTGACTTTTCCTCTAAAAGTTTTCAACAAGGAGCATGCACTTCCTCTCTAATGTTGGAGAATCAGCAGCATTCTGAAATACACATTGGCAATGCCACGCGGGCACTGAGACCCGGTGGGAGCCCACATCTTAGCTCTGGGGACTTACCCAGGTAGATACAGGGCAGCCGGTTCTGCAGCGCAATTTCTTGTGCCCGAAGGTGTTTTTTCACAGTCACAGGGTAGTAGGTGCCTCCTTTGACAGTGGCATCGTTGGCAACAATCATGCATTCTACTCTGAAAGGCAGAAATGGCATTGGAAAGAAAGTAAGAGAGATGTCTTCATAATCACAGACCAATCTCAGCTCCTCACAAGACACTCCAACATAACCCTGCAGGGGCCAGGGGTACAGCTCCACACAGCACCTGCCTGGCAAGAATGGGGTCCTGAGTTCGATTCACTGTACCCAAAAAAATCCTTTAACCTCTAGTACAGATCACTCCTGATAGTAGTAGACAATCGTATGATATAAACCAAGATTTAGTTTATTTTTGCAAAGTAAAATAATGTCTTTTTGTTGTTTGCATGTTTGTTTGTTCCTGGTGGTGCTGGGATTTGAAGCAAGGCCTCCACACCTCTTCCTCTTTTGTTTTGAGACAGGGTTTCACTAAGTCATTAAATTACCCAAGCTGGGCTGGAACTTGCAATCCTTCTGCCTCAACTTCGCAGAGTATTGGGATCACAGGGGTGCACCATCATGTCTGGCTGAAAATGATTATTTTTAACAAGTTTACAAACCCATATGGTACTTGATTTTTAAAGACTGATCAGTTCTGTATTAGCAATGAAAAACTAATATATAAATGATAGAATGGTTCTTTAAATGAAAAGGTCTAACAAGACAATGGCTTTAAATTTGTGGTCCTCCTGCCTCAGCCTCCTGAGTCCTGGGATTACAGGTGTGAGCTATCAACCTAACAAGATGATAATATAGAAAGGGAGGGAGAGAGGGAGTCTAAAGGGGGAGGAGCTGCCTCACAATAAACTTTCAAAGTTCCTTTTAGAAAAGTAATTTGCAAAACTGGAAACAGACTTGACAAGCGTACTGTTATTTATTTTTATATTTTCAAGAGTTCATTGCAACTGCCATCTGTTTTTCCCAAAAAATTTTCTAAAGAAAGTCTAAAATACAACATTTATCTTGCTTAAACACACAAAGATGCAAACTTGATGGGGCCAGCAAGATGGTTCGCAGTCTAAAACGCCTGCTTAGGCAAGCTTAGGCAATCGCAGGGACTGCGATTCAATCCCCGGCACCACATGCTGCGCCAGCCCCACCCCCAGGGCAGGCTGAGCTGGTCATAATAAAAAATAAAAAATAAGGGGCCGGCGAGATGGTTCAGTGGTCTAAAGCGTCTGCTTAGGAGGGCTCAGGCAACTGCGGGGACTGCGGTTCGATCCCCGGCACCACATGCTGCGCCAGCGCCACCACCAGGGCAGGCTGAGCCAGCCACAAAATGAATAAATAAACAGACAAACACAACAAGCAAACAAACAAACAAACAAACAAACAAATAAATAAATAAATAAATAAATAAATAAATAAAAATAAGAAATAAAAAATAAAAAGATGCAAACTTGAAAACAGTACAGAAAATGTATGAAAGGGAAACAGCCTTGAGAATACACTTGGCTAGAAGGCACCCAGGTGAGGCTGGCACTGCCTGGGGCCCACAGCTGGAGCTGCGGCACTGCTCTAAGACAGGGCTCTCACCTGGCAGGTGCACAGATCAACGGCAGGACTGAAAAACAATCTCTGTGCCAGGCCCACACATGGAGAGGCTGAGGAAGTGCCCAGATGCGGCTGTAGGACCAGGGAGATAGCTCAACAGTCTAACTGGGTGCGCCAAGCCAGCCACCAAGACAAGACATGGTGGCGCACGCCTGTAATCCCAGCACTGGGGAGGCTGAGACAGGAGGACAACTACAAGGCCAAGCTGTGCAGGGAGACCCTGTACCAAACACATAAATAAATTTTTAAAAAAGATGAGGACGTGATCCCAGAGATCTTTGCCAGGGTTTTTCCTTTTAATGTTTGTCTGAAAGGCTCCACAAATGAAGCTGAATGTAGTTAGTGGACCATGCCTGTAAGCCCAGCACCCTAGGGGTTGAGGCAGGAGGACTGAATGATCAAACCCAGCCTGAGCAACACAGCAGCTATCTCAAAATATAAAGGCTGGGGATGCAGCTCAGGGCAGAAGCCCTGGATTTAATCCACAGTACCGGAGAGAAACAGCTCCACAGACGACTCTCCTGCAGGCTGCATGGCTGACGCGGGTCCTAAACAATACAGTGAGCAGGAGGCGGACACGGCACACCTGCCTCCCACCCGACCTTCACTCTGACCCCCACATAGACATCAGAGAAGACGTACCCTGATACCCTTCCAATGCCGGTGATGATGCCACCGGCAGGGACATCCTCGTCGCCATACAGCTGGTACCCTGCAAACTGGGAAAACTCCAGAAACGGAGACCTGGGGGGAGAGGAGAGCATCAGAACCAATGTCCTTCCGAACACACACACTTAAACAGTTACATAAGGGAAGAGAAAGGGTTTGAAAGGAGGCAAAATCTCAAATACATTGTACACAAAACCTATAAAGCTAAACAAAACTGGATGCCAATGTCTTGAGAATTTATACAGTGTATCCACAGGACAGAATGCCGGGTACTTATTATAAAGTGCTCTACAAACGTGTCTATGATCATAGAGAAACACAACCAGCACCATATGGCCCTTACCTGTGCCCGCTCTCCTCTCCCGCAGGGGCTTCCTAAACACTAACACACTGGGCCTCGGAACCACCTCAGGAGGCGGATCCTACCATGCGCCACTCACTGATGAGGGAAGCAAAACATGGAAACGAGGTCGCTTGCACAGGGTAACACAACCCGTAATGCAGGGCTGGTGTTCTTTCTTAGAACTGTGTTTTCTGGACTGATGACTGAGCCCAGGGCCTTCACTTTTCTAATTTTGAGAACAGGTCTCACTAAGATGCCCAGGCTGGACTGAAACATGCCTGGCAGCTGTGGTGGCCCACACCTGTACTCTGGGCACTCCACAGCATAGCGCTGCATCGGAAGGGTTAACTGAGATCGTCTCAAAAAAATAAACAGGACCGGGAGGCTAGCTCATCAGTCTAAACGCCTACCTGGCAGGTGCAAGGTCCTAAATTCGATCCCTGGTACCAAAAAAAAACACAAACCTTAATGTCCTCTTGCCTCAGCCTACTGTGACCCCAGGCACCACGGTCCCCTTGGAAGCCGGGATTTCACTAAGCAACATGGTGCCGGGGCCCCAGCTCTTCACCACCACCTTGCTGCTCCTTCCACAGCCAAGACACCGTGAGAAAGGGAAGGGCTCCCATGCTCCACGCCTAGCATCACCCACTGAGCATCTACAACAGGCAGGTGCCTGAGACATATGTACACTAACAGGCCAGCGGGGACACTGGCACTGGCAGCATGGCATCCGGCTCGGAAAGGTGGTGCTGCTCCAAGGGGAAAATACTTCTGGAGCGGTCACATGCCCCTCAAACACCCCCGCCCAGTCCTTCAGGAGACCCCATCAGGCCAGCTGTCTCCACAGCACACTTGGACCCCGCCACCAGCCCCAGCTGCTCTCAGAGCCCCCACCCCTACCCCACAGCCAGCTCAGTCACTGCTAGAGTACAGTCACCCATCAGTCCCCAAGGGCAAAGGCCTGGAGAATGGGAGTGGTTCTGTGACTTTGCCCTTCCACAAATTCCACGGCTATGCAGGCACTATGCACTATAATTTCTTTCTTTCTTTTTTTATTTATTTATTTATTTATTTATTTATTTATTTATTTTTAATTTATGTTATGGCTGCCTCAGCCTGCCCTGGGTGTGGGGCTGGCGCAGCAAGTGGTGCCAGGTATCAAACCACAGTCCCTACGGTTGCCTAAGCTTGCCTAAGCAGGTGCTTTAGACCGCTGAGCTCTCTTGCCAGCCCGTGTGCACTATAATTTCACAGGATCACTGTTATCAATATCACCACAGAGCAGGTGACCGTGGAGGCAGACAGACCACAGACAGCTCCTGCTCACAACCCCCCAGTGGCCTCGACTCCTCTTTTACAGCCTCCGAGGTCCTCTGTAATCTCTGCTCGCTGCCTCCCCCTCTAGAGCACTGCTAGTGCCTGCGCAGAGTCAGAGCACCCGGGCCTTCTGCCTCGGACCACGGGGCCTTTCCGCTGGCCGTCCGCTCTGCAGCAATATTTACAGGGCTCTCTCTGTCTTTGCCAACAGGTCACCTCTCGGTGAGGCCACCCCTAGGAGGGTCACAGGCCATCCTCACCCTAGCCCTTGCCCTGGCCAACCCACTCTATCCCCACACCGAGGAATTGAAGATGTTGGCTCCCTGCCTCCCTTGCTGCAGTGTAAACTCCATCAGGATGAAGGTCTTTATTCTGTTCACTGTGTGACCCAGTGCCTGATACAGGCTGCTGTTTCAATCGTTTCTTTTTTTTTATTGATATATTTGGTACAGGGTCTCACTATGCAGCTCACACTCATAGTGATCCTCCTGTTTTCAGTCTGCCCAGTGCTAGGATTACAGGTGTGCACCAGCATGCCCAGACTCAGTTAACAGCTCAGCACGCTCTGGGGTGGGGCCAGCACGCGCAGGACCAGGGATCAAACCCTGGTCCACCCTGGTCCCTGAGTTTGCCAAAGCAGGTGCTTAATCCACTGAGCTATCTCGCCAGCCCTGCTATTTCAATCTCACAACAACCAGAACTCAAAACTACAACTATAACACCAGCTATAGTGGCTGATACATTGTGTCAACTTGGCTAGATGCCTGGTGGTCGATACATTTTATCAATTTGGCTGCACTGCCTGGCTGTTTTCACACTGTGAGCCATGAGGGCCCTGCCTTAGCATAACTCAGTTTGGACTTTATCTCCTGGCTTCCTGAACGGACTCGTCAGCCTCTAGTTTGGACCCTTCAGCTTTCCGTTGCAGATTCTGACACAATGGCTGACCATTAGAGACTGTTAGGAACTGGTAGATACTGGTTAAGACCAGTAGAGACTGGTAGGGATGGAACACTGCAGTGAGTATAAAAGCCTTGGGACTGAATCCTTCAGTGGGCAGTGCGCAGACGCTCTCAGCACACTTCCCCATCTGACTCTGGGACTGGCACATCTTGTGTTATATCTGTTCCTTGTATTATATCTATTCCTCTAGTAAAACCCTGACTAGAACATCGTCTAATAATCAGTACCACAGAATGAAGAACACTGAGGTAGCACTTGGGGCGGTACCAACCCTGGGTCAATAAGATTGTCAATTCTTTCTCTAGGCAATAGTTTTCCTCTTGATGTATGAAGCGCCCGGGCTTTTTCACTGCCTCCTATGAGAAAAAAACAGTTACATCAGGTTGGATGAACATGACATGAGGCGTCCATCTAACTTAATTTCAGAAAACACAAAATACTCAACCCAAATTATAGCACTTTTCAGTAGTTCATGGCGGCTGGACACAGTGGCTCCTACCTGTGATCCCATACTCTGGGAGGCTGAGGCAGGAGGAGTACAAATTCAAGCCCAGCTGAGCAATCTATTAATTTAGTGAAGCCCCATCGCAAAATGAAAAATAAAAAAAGGACTGGAGCTATAGGTCAGTGTGAAAGCCTGGGGTTCAGTCCTCAGTACTCAGTACCATAAGGAAAAAAGAAAAGTTCAGGGTATCCTATGAAAAACAGCTCATTTTTCATATTATTCACCCATCTTGCCAGCTACCAATTTTCTGAAGTAAATAGTTTTTTAAACAAAGCAATCTTTCACTGATTCTCAGACATATTATGCGTGTTCTGGGTTCAGTGAAGAAATTATTCAGTATATTCTCTGCTGCTCATACACTACAAGTACTGCCTGGCTGCTGTCCCGCCACCCACCAGACCAGCACCACGCCCCATGCGGTACAAGGTACCAAGCTCCCAGTCTTTCTCTGGAGGAGGTCAAAGTATAACTTTAGAAATGACTTCTGTGATAGGCAAAACGAGGTGTCATGATGGTGGTGCCGTGACCCCGAGCCTTCGGGTCTACAAGTGGCTGAGCTGTGCACCCCACACGGCAGCTGGGACACCCGTCAGTAACTCTGGTGCTCCCAACATCACTCTCATAGTGACAGCCAAAGACAGTCACCGGAGAGATGCTGAGGTGACCCCACCAGCTGCCTTGGGTCAAAAGTTGCTCAACACCTCAGCGCGCAGCCTGTGACCATGGCTCCAGAACCGAGGCAGCCACAGCCCACTCACAGCCTGAGAACGCAGCACCCCGGGACAGAAGGACCAATGTTTCTTTGTTTTCACCCTTGCCCATTATTTATCTTTGTCTAATGAAACCTTCAGCTACTTAAGAAAGTCATTCTTTTGTTTACTTAGGTGACAAAACAAATTCTCTTGTGCTCCTTTCTCCCCAGTAGTAGGAATGGAACTCAGGTGTGTTATATGCTTTTCTTGCTAATCTGAAGGCGGGTCAATCTTAATAATATGCTTTGTTCTTCTTTAGGGAAAACAAAAGTCCCCTAAGTATAACAAAGAGAACTGGTTCAAAAAAATAGTTATAATGCCAGTTATGGTAGCACATGCCTGCAATTCGTTTACCCTGTGAGGCCAAGACAAGAAAATCACAAGTTTAGTGACTTGGTGTAACCCTATCTCAAAGTGGAAAAAAAAAAAAGGAGTTTGGATTTAGCTTGCGTGCCCGCCCTTTTACATTTTTTTTTTTTTTTTCCATTTTGAAGGTTGGATTCAGGGCTTCTGTCTTATGGTACACTAAGGTGCCCAGATCAGGCTTGTACTTGAGGTGCTCCTGTGTTAGCCCCCCGCATACAGAACGCTGGGATAACAGCCATGCACAACCTTCTAATCTTTTAAAATAAACACAATTCTGGGAGGGAAACAGTTAAATTACAAGAGTATAAATTCAGCCAGGGAGAAGCCACTTAAGCCCAGGCCTGGCACCTTACTGACTTAGCAAAACCCCAACATCTTTTGAAAAACCCGGTCCTGGGGACATAGTTCAGCATAAACACCCTGAGTTCAGTGCCTGCTGTGCTTGGGACTGGGACCATAGTTCAGTGCAGAGCCTTCTAGCATACATAAAGCCATGGGTTTGAACTCCAGCAATACAATGCAGGAAGCAGAAAAAGAAAAAAAGTAGGTTGTTTTTCTTTATATATTTCTCTATGTTCCAAAAGTTCTAGGAGCACACGCTATTTTTAAATGAACACATATATATTTACACACATTTGTATAATACCCACTTTCATGGCACAGCAGCAAAGGCAAGGGCCATCTTATCTCCCCTGTCTCTGCCCCCCCCTCCAGGGGCCGGCCTCCACCCAGGTTCAGCAGACTCCATAGGGCTGGGCAGTGCTCAGTGCTACAGAACTGTTGGGGTTGGTTGGTTGGTTGGTTGGTTGGTTGATTTTTGCACAGTACAGGGTGGGCAGCTGGATCCAGGATCTTGGCATCCACCTGCATCCCTAACAGCGGAAGGTTTCCATGCAGGACCTCACTTAAGTCACTATACTGGTTAACACATTGTATCAACTGGATAAGTTTAGAAGTTTAATTAAGTGATTCAGCACAGAGCCAGGATTTTTCCTTTGTAAACATCCTCATCCTGAGCAAGAGGAGGGCATGGACATTGTGTGAGTTCCACACGCCTAGCCCCAGAGTAGCTCATTTATAATATAAAGAGAGGAAAAAAGCTGGCTAGAAGGCAGCTTCTGCTGACCTGAACTGCTGTTCTCTACCATGTGCCACTCTGCCTGGGAGCCAGCCCAGTATAGACTGAAACCCCCACAAACTGTGAGCTAAATAAGCCTTTCCCACCTTAATTTGGGGTGTCAGCAACAAGTCCCAGCAACAAGTCAAAAGTAATTGAGGTAGTCACTAAGTTGCCCAGGGTAGAAGTGAACTTGGGATGCTCTTGCCTCAGCCTCCCAGGGCACCATAATTACATGTGTGCACCCCCATGCTTGGCTAATATTCTTAATGTGTAACAAGCACAATGCCTAAGTTATGACAGAGGGAGCAATAAGAAGTTTACAGTCTTCATTTTGAAAACAGAAGCCTTAGTTTTGAGTTGTATGGCCTCTAAAATACAAACACCATATATCCTCACAGTAGTTTGGCAGAACTGCCACACTAGGTAAGGGTGTTTCTTCTCTCTAATGCAATTTCTTTCATGAAAAAGAATGCCTTTTATGTCCACATAAAAAGTCAAGGCCCACCCTGAGCAACTTAGAGTATCTCAAAATACAACACATACATTAGGTGTGGTGGCTCACGCCTGTGATCCCAGCACTCAGGAGGCTGACCTCAAAGGAGCATTTCACATTTCAGGTCAGCCCAGGTGACATAGTGAGTTCAAGGCCATCATGAACTACACTGGGAGACCCTGCCTCAAAAAACAAAACACGAAGCATAGAAAAGGGACACCAAAAGGAGAAAGAGGAAGAAGAAAAGAAAAGAAACGGGGCTGGGCTGCAGCTCAGTGGCCCCCTGCTTGCCTAGCATGCATGAAGCCGGAGCTCCAGCCCCAGCACAACAACTAAAAGAAAGCAAAGCAAAGCAGGCAAGCAGACCATTTGCAAAGTTTTAAAGAAACTGCACTAAATAGCAATAAATCCATTAGAAATTAATTTAATAGGCAGTGTAAGCATGACTAATAAACTTGAAATGTTTCATTCTAAGAGGAAAAATTTTCAGTACACTGCTCTGAAATAAACCCCTAAAAAGCTGGTAGTTAAGTGCTGGCGAACTTGGGTGATCGGGAAGCAGAGACCCCACAGCTCGGCCGGCTGCCCCCACTTCCACACCCTCAGCTTCTCCCTCCAAAGCTGTATAGGACTCAGAACACCAAATCCACATTTGGCAGCAAAGGGACTTTCTTGTCCTCATTCCCTACACAACGGTGAAGCCGAGACTCAGACTTCGTCTCCACTGTACCAGGCGTAATGTGTGACCCCATGTGGGCAGGACGTGGCAGCCACAGGGCACCACTGCCCTGGTGTCCACAAGCAGCCTGAGCGCCCATGGGTGTTGGCACCTGTGGAGGAGTCCCAAAACCGCTGCCTTTCCTTCCGC
>PVKN010037189.1:0-11284 GCA_004027915.1 Capromys pilorides
ATAACTTAAGAGCCTGGATATCCTGAAATGCTTTTCAGATAAAAGACTTTTTTCCTACATATAGTACTGGGGCTGGTATTTCCTTTCAAGGCAACTATTAAATAAAACAGTACAAAGCTAACAGCTTGAGTGTCCAAAACACGAGCTTCTTTGAAATGGTCAAAGGAACATATTACCCCATACCCAAGTTGAATCACTAAAGCATAAGAAGCATAGAGTTTTGTCCTTTAGGAGAAAAGACTTTATACTTTGCAGCCGAACCTTCAAACATCCTGGGAACCCTAGGTGTAGCTCAGTGGTACAACACTTGCCTAGTATGAATGAGCCCTGGGTTTCATTCCCAGCATGGGTAAACTAAGCTAAAATTAAAACCAAACAACACATATCACTCCCTGAAGGTACCTCCTAAAAAACAAAGCCCACTGAGAAGCCAACTGTGCCCTGGTCCTACCCCAGAGACACTAAGTAATAACCACAGCCAGCATGGTCCTCACCCCACATGCAACTGAACGCAGCCCCGCAACAGGCTAGTCAAACACTCTAATTATATGGCAGAAGGAGAACGTGGACAAATGCATCTGCCTGACTCCCTGTCTGTCTGTCCCACATTAGAGAGAGAAACAGAAACTGTGTCAAAGGTATCGAGGTTCTATAAACAAAGTGTACAGAACCACCCCACACATACACACACAAAGGTATAAGTTCAAGCAGTGGTTTGTAAGTCTGAATAGTTGTTAGCTAGGTACGTTGTTAAGTAAGGAGTATGTATATATAAAATATATGACTGTTGGAAATATATATATATATCTGCCCTATAACCTTTTAATGTTATCCTAAATAATTTTAATTATAATACAGAAGAAGGGGAAAACAAATAAAGAAATAGATTAAGCGACAAAATAAGTTAACGGGGCCAGCCAAACAGCTCAGCAGATTAAAGCACCTGCTTAGGCAGATGCAGGGGCCAGGGGTTTGATCCACAAGCTTGCCTGGGGGCACGGGCTGGGCATGGTGGTGCATGCCTATAATCCCAGATCTTTGGGAGGCTGAACATAGGCAGATCACTATGAGAACAACCTATGTAATGAGGCCCTGTAGATCCTGTAGACCTGTCCTAAAAATAAATAAATAAATAAATAAATAAATAAATAAATAAAATTTAAGTGAATTATTCGTAACATGGAAAAGTTAAATTTCAAAGATAAATTTCAACCCCCCTGGCAAAGATATTCATAGGGAAGGCTGACTAGGTGTGGTGACACATGCTTATAATCCCAGTACTCAGGAAGCTGAGGCAGGAGAATCGCCAAGATTTTGAGGCCAACTGAGCTATATAGCGAGTTCAAGGCCAACCTAGACTACATAACAAGACCCTGTCTCAATAAAAGAAAAAAAAAAAATCATACAGCCTGGTAAAAGAGTACATACAAAATTTGCTGGACCCTAATATGTACTTGCTTAATATTCTAAAAGATCCTGGGATATTTTAAAGAAACAAAGCTTGTTTGGTATGTAAAGGTCATTAAACACATTTGCTAGCCTAATTTTAAAAATCATCATTAGAAAATACTTTCTCACCTGTTTTAGACTTACATACAGCTGCTAGGTTGAAACATAGACACAGACATATGGACACCCTTCTCAAGACTGTCAAGGCCTCACAGTAATAGTGGAATGGAGAACAGTCACCTATGTCCAGGGGTTCAGACAATCACAGACTATAAAGCTAACCCCGAGCCACTGGAGACTGCCAGCTGTTGGACAAAGCCAACATGCCCAAGAGGAAACAGAGCCAACAGCCAACTGCTCTTGTAGAAAACAACCTTTTGGTACACTTTCTACAGCTATTGTTAACTCCCTGAGCTGGCAGTCACCTACATGCCTTTTACACTAAACAGTTCCGGGAAGCTGAAAAAGAATCTTTTCTCATATTCCAGGAGGCGTTTAAAAGAGTACTCAGTTCTGCCCAGTTTGAAGGGTAAGGGAAGAAAGGTATGTTGCACAATCTTTCCTAATATACAACACTAATATTCTTTTCCTTGTAGGAAAAAAAGAACAAAAGAAAACCTGATCCACACTACAGGTCAAAATAATTTGTCTGTTCTCTTTGTTAGCATAGAGTATATATACTGGGACAGGAGCTTTACCTGTCACGAATGAACTTTAGCCCAAAGACAGGCGAGTGTCACAGGACACCAAGGGCAGAGCTTACACAGTAGGCTGGAGGGATTTCTGGGACTGATACTATGAGGTGTCATATTTCATGCAAAAGAGAAATACACAAGAATTATGGAGTAAAATTTTACCATAAATGAAGCAAGCAATATATAAAAGTGAAACCAAAGTGCTAAGGAAAATTTTAAAAAAAAATTTTGGAACAATATTAGGGAAAGCATTTTGGAAAACTTCACAATGTCAAAAGGTAAATCTCATAGAAGAAAACAGCAGAAAATAATTTATTCACTGACTATAATAATAAATTCCTATTTCAAATATATGAGACAAAGAAAGTGGAATTAGGGGTAGAATATAGAGTATACAAATTTCACATCCAGTATCTTATAATCATCTAGATATGTAACATAATTTGAAAAACATCTTTTCAATGCCTTTTACCACAAATTCAAGTAAGGGCTACAGTGCCATCGTCTACTGATTTCATGCAGCTTGCCTTCATTCACACTGAAATGTGATAAGAAAATAAACCCTGACTACTTAGTTTTACATTTCCCTGTATCTATCTTGGGTTTGATCGCCAGCACAAACCTAGATTGGCCTCTCTCCTTCCCTCTTCCTCTTCCTGTCTTCCCTCTTCCAAAATCATCATCATCAAAAACGAAGCTGTGGGGGGACTTGCGGGTTAGCTCAGTTAAGTGCCTGCTTGGGCAAATGCAGCCAGATGCAGGGGACCAGGGTTTGATTCCCAGCTCCACATGCCTTACCAGACCCACCCTTAAGGCAGCCTGAGCCAGCCCCCAAAAAAAAAAAAAACCCTCAACTTAAAAAAAAAAAAAAAAAAAGCTGTGTGCAATGGGAAAAAGCAACTCATGAAACATCTCTTATAATATCTAAAGGAATGAGACCCAAGCTAAATATGTTTTAAAAACTACTACAACACATTCTCTAACAAGTTATTTTCCTGTACCATAGTGCTAATCAACAACACTGCAAGCTATCACACCATAATTCTGCCTATGTTCCCCTAAAAATTATTTTTCTAGACAATTATAATCTTATGTAGTTTGTATATGAGTGTATAAGATTAAGATATTATTGTAGCTTACAGGCAATTGTGTGTGTGTGTGTTTGTGTGTGAATGTATGTGCGTGTATGTGTGTGTGTGTGTGTGTGTGTGGTGCTGCCAATCAAACCCAAGGCTTTGTGCCTGCAAGGTAAGACCTCTCCCACTGAGCCACATCCCCAGTCCTTGCACATAAATTTTATATTCCTGTTTGAAAAGGGATCTTATTCAAGACCAAATTTTTGTCATTTTTATAACAGATTAATATTCAAATATCCCTCAAAACAGCAAATAAAAGGGACAGTGACATAGGAAAAAGAAAATAACTTGAGAAGATGAGCTACTACCAGAACTGACATTTGAAGAAGATTAAAATAATTTAAGCCTACCTATGAGATTTTATAATTTAATTTTGTACTTGGTTTAATCAAAGATTACAAAAAGAACCAGACACCTACAGGCTTTAAAATAGAGTTTACTTAGGTCTCAGACTGTCTCATCTACATATTTCTGTGAAACAGCTACTACATAGCATCTCAGTGTGTTACCAAGACCTCGTCTTCTAACCATCAAAGGATAAAAGAAGTCATAGGTGCTATGGCTCCCTGAGACTATCCACATGTGGCAAGGGGTTTGGGTTGGGGCAGGGAATTAAAACATCTTCCATCCTCCGCTAGTACTGGGATATTCAAAAGAATGATATGACCTTTCCAGCTTTTGTAACTCCATACTTGCAGAAAGACCTGCCCCATCTTTCAGAGTAAACCTGGCAGGACAACACAACCCAAGGCGCTTCCCACTCACAGGGCCAACCAATCCAGCAATCTCTTCTCCCTGCTTTACCTTCTATCTACACTTGGATGCACTCAAGACAGAAATGCCCTGAATGCTATTTATTGCTTATAATATTTGCCTTTTTCTACATGAAGTCCAAAGTTCCCTACGAACACTTTTTCCCTATTTTAAAACCTCACTAACTTCTGTTGATAACCTGATAAAATTATTAAAAATCTATAATGTTACCTGGCATACATAAATAAAATGTTCAAAGCAAATACTAATTCTCAAGTTCACCTGATTTCTTTGGTTCACAACTGATGCATTTCTAACCTTAAAATTAGCCAAAAGGCTTTAAGAAACAGAATAAATTTCTGATGTAATCCAGACAGAGTAAGTTTACTATGTAAATATGCTGAGAATAACTGGTACTTCATAATCAAAATAATTCTTTAGAAGGATAACTTTATGCTATAATATCCTTACATCTTCCTCTAAATAGACTTTGAGTTCTTGAGTTTACTTTTTCATCAAGTTTATGACATCACCATCTGTCATTCCTAGGCAAAGGAAAGTAGTTTGGTAAATGTAAAAACAGAAGGTTGGGAAGCACATATGCAACTCCCAACAGTCCCTGTGCTGTCCAGTTCAGTAGGCATCAGCCCTGATACTGGTTTAATGTAAACAATTAGAATTAAATAAATTTTTAAAGTTCAGTACCTCTGTCATACTAGCTACATTCAAGTGCTTAACAGTCATATATGGCCAATGCAACCAAACTGGGTAAAACAAACATACAACATTTTTATCATCACAGAAAATAATCAGGTGGGAGTCAGGCACATAGCTTAGTGAAAAGGCCTAGGTTCAATACCCAGAAGTCAAGGAAAGCAGAATTTACTTGAATTTGGATTCAGTTATCTGCAAATGCCTCAGTTTGGCTTAAGCAGACATCAAATCATGAACATCTTATAATTTATTTGGAATTTATGGTGAAGTTCTTCTCTAAACTTTAAGCTATCCTTTTTTAGAAAGACATATGTTTTGCAATCACAGTTGCTAAAATATGGAGTATAAATTAGGAAAAACAGGAATGGTGGGGGGTTGGAGCCAGAGAAGATTGGTCAGAAGGCTCTGCAGGGAACCAGGAAGGAGGAGAAGGCGACATCCTTAACAGAAAACCACCAGCCACCTGCCCTGATTTCTGAAGAAAGCAGGTCTACGATGAAAGATGGAACTGGGGCTTAGGAGACTGAGATCATGGCATACCCAAGTGTGGGAAAATAAGACACTGCAGGATTTATCTCCAGTGGGAGAAGAGAAAAAAGTAAAACAGGCTCTCCCCAGGCAGTACAACACCAAGTGAGGAGTGCAAGAGAGAAAGCCTCACTGAAACACAGCTGCTTAAGCCATTCACGAGCAGCACAGAGTCACGGAGCAGATAAGATCAGCCAGAGAACGTGTGTTTAAAATAAGAGGAAAGAACAAGCGCAGAATCCTGAAGAACTGCAATACCCACAAGGCAGACAAATAGTAGTCAATGTAACAGAAGCAAGAAAGGAACAGCCCTAGGAAGGAAGTGCTCAGCAAGTTCAAACACCACAGAGGAAGAAAGAAAATAGATGAATGTTCATCAGGCTCAGCAAGTGGAATAGAAGGAAGTGTCAACAGCAGTTACTATAAGATTATAATGGTAAAAGCTCTTGTTAAGGTGAGGAATGGACAGAAACAGTATGCTCCCTACACCTGGATGAGAAAGCAAAGAAAAAGCTGTTTGAGAACCAGAATTCAGCCAGGCATGGTGGCACATGCTGGTACTCTCAGCACGCAGGAAGCTGAGGCAGAGAGATGACGGTGAGCTCAAGGACAGCCTAGGCTACATCAAGGCATGTCTCAAAAACCAAAAGCCAAGACAAAAACAAAACAAAAAACTAGAATTCACCTATTCAATAAAAGAAAGAAAAAAAAAAAAAACAAAAAAACAAAGACTGTTCAACATTAAACTTGGGGAAATTCCTGGTCTTCTCTGTGCCTTAATATAAAATGGGGAGAATAACTTCAGAGGCATATTAGGACAATTGAGTAGCTTACTACTTGTAAAGCACTGAGAACAATATCTACAACTTGGTAAGTACTAACGAAAAACTTGCTAACAGATGTGGGTACAAAAAGAGAGCAGAGTAAAAAGGGGCACAGAAAGGAGAGGGCCAAATGCACGGGGCTCTAAAGAGGGCAGATGGGAGGAGAACCAAGACCAAACATCTGCTTCTTCCCCAGGACAAGCAGAAAGACAGGTATGGTTCCATGGCTTGTTCAGTTTGGGGGAAGGCAGTGGTCCTGGAGGTGCTTTGTTTTTTGTTGGGGGCGGGGGGGTGCGGGGGTTGCTTTGTTTTTGCTCTGAGAAGAAATGTAATAATATAAGCTCTCTGAAATATAACCAAAGCCTCTGCACTGGGTCATACCTCCAACCTTCTTATTTATTTATTCATTTTTATTTTGAGGCATCAGCATCACTAAGCCCTTCAAGCACCCAGCCTGAGCTCTAACTTGTGATCCTACTTTCCGAGCCCCCTAGAATTCTGTTTTGTGGAAGTAAGTCACTGCTCAGCTTGAAGGTTTGTTTTAAGGACAAAATGGCACAGAACACCGCAAGCCCACTGCAGGTCTGGGACTGACTCTGAAGGAACTTGCTCTAGAATCACCTCTGCTTGTGTGTAGACCATAGTTAATCCATCCTACTATTAATTTCTGAGGACTAAGTAAGACTGCGCATGTCAGCACAGTACTTGGTGCAGCATCAGTACCCAGCGTGGGTGACCAAGCAATTTCTGCTTTAACCTGAAAATGTTAAATACACAAAGCATATCAACCAAGCTGTAAGGCCTTTATCCAGTTTCTCAGCCTCTGTGACTCTTGCTGAGCAGGGCAGGGACCCCCGCCTCCATTCTGCGATCCTAACCTAATCAGCATGGCAACTGGAAAGGCATAGTGTGCAGCCATCTCCTTCTGAAACCCATATTTCTAAGAACTAATAATAAATAGCCAAAATTTCAAAAAGCACATTCAACTGATAAAAAGTGACTATCCAAATGCACTAAACACACGCATTACATAAATAAATCAACGACTAAGTTTTAAATGCAAACTACAAAAAAACTAGTAATTTAAAAGAAACTGCCTGTCTCCTAAAAATCAATAAGCACCTATGTTTATGGAAAAATATACTTCTAATATGAAGCACAGTGTAGTATCTCAGAACACACTGCTTATAACCCTATACGGCATCACCACAGGAAACCCCTTCAACCAACACCCAGAACTGGCACTTGGCAGCCACCACCTTGAGACGAGGACTCAGAGACCTCACATGCAACGTTGCTGCTCAGGTACAGAACTTTCTTGAAGCATTTCTCTGAAGAGTAAAGGTGAGACAGGTCTGGCAGAATACACTCTCTCCATAATAACCAACACCATAAGCTCTCTAACGTATAACTGCAACTTAGTATAACAAATCAAGAGATCACAATATAACTATAGGCATCCTATGTAGTCCTTAGGTAAGAATGAGATCCTAAATGTATTTCCCTGATTTGTCATTAGATTAGATCACTGCACATATGCTTAAAACTTGGGGGCTGGAATTTATTTAAACTCATTGATAGAATCTTTCTCCTCCTCAGTGTCTCATGCATTGCCCATTTATGTACTGAACAAATCTGAACAATATGTAACCTCCTTACTTTCTTATCCCTCCCCCCCACAAAAAAAAAAACTAGGTTAATGTTAACTATCACTCTGGATGCTATGATGGCTTAATTATTTCAAACTCCTACCAAAAATATGTTTAGTGACATGAAAGATCCATCAAAATTCTCTTCTCTGCTATGATTATTTCAGGATACTTCTTTCCTCGGAATTCCTCATTATGCACTGAAGAGATCTCCTGCCTAAAGAAACTATGAAATGCCATCTTCACACTATTCCTGACATCACTTCCACAATGCTACAACTTTCAGAAGAGATCACAGTGCACTCCTTTAAAACATCTCCATCCCTAATGATGCAGCATCTGTGCAGCCCCTACATCTGGAATCCAGAGCCCTGCTTCTTCAGCTCCATTTCGAGGTGTCCCCAAGGAGGAGGGCTACTGGAGGACCCAGCCATGGGCTCCTCTTAAGGCTCCTGCTCCTGTCCATTTTTATTGTCAGTGCTTATGTCTGTGACAAGGACAAAGCAAGTTCACAGACATGCTTGTTGAAACAAAATGTAAGATTTTGCTTTTCAACAACTTATCAAAATTTGAGCTTCTGCCTTTCAATATGGCAAGGCAGACTGGAAGCACTTCAGTGCCAGGTTTGCACACCTCATTCTTTGTCTCGGACTTGGCCCAAAGCCTACCTGTCCTCTATTTTACACTCTAAGAGACTGGGGCAAGTTCCACTTCAACACAAGTCTATGATTTGACAGCAGCATTTTCTCATCTTTAGCTTTTATTGACTGTTGCCAAAAGTTAAGTTCATAAATGTTAAAGTTTACTTATGAACTCACTACCCCTCTTAAAGATTAATGTCATCCAATTGTGACATCTCTTCAACACTTTTGAGAAGCTTAAAACCATCTCAAGAAAAATAAAGCATCAAGGCTGGAAAGGGACAGAGGAAAGTGCAGCACCTAGAAACTTGAAGGCCAGTTGTGGAGCCTGTAACACTTACCTCGGGCAAATTAAACCACCTTTCTGAATGATAGCTCCCTCTTTTACCAAAGCTGGTCTTCTGTCACTTCCACCATAGTGCTGCCTGCAGGCAACATCATGTAACTGTCACAAGTGGCCAGTACACCTGGCCTCCTACATAGCAGATGGGCAGCAAAGGTTAGCAGTTCTATACCAACTGATCTTACCAGTGAACATTAGCTATGGCCTGTGACAACAAGCTCTGCAGACTTACCCTGATCAGTCTAACACTGCAATCGCATGTGCTGTCTCTACCAGAGCTGACAGTTTGTGAAGAATGAAGCTTGCTCCACGCGAACCTCACCCTGCTATAAGGATGTGCAGCTGGCTCACATTTAGGCAGCAATACTGTCCTCTCAGATATCCCTATTTATATGCAACTGAAAAAAAGGTTAAGAGACATATAAGGTCATATAATTTTAAATCAGTAATCTGAGTGTAATCTCTGGATTAAGCATCAAGTCCTCACTTGAATGATGCCAAGTGAGGTAGCGTTCACACAACACCCTAATGGTAGGAAAACCACTGGTGGCAGCATCCTATCTCTGAAGCCATTATGGTGACACAAATAACACTGATTTACATAATGTCTGATTATTAAATTACTGTGTCATGAGAATCTTTTCTTGTAATCTGCAGAGCATTTGCTCCCCTTTCGGAGCAGCCATTCTAACACAGAGGTCTCCCTCACACACACTTTAAGCCTTTCAGCTGGGCTTAAGTGTCAGAACCCACTGACTCACAGCACACTGGGAAGCTCCGTATGGGAGACTGAGGTGCAACCATTTTTTGAAAAACACAATTTGCATTTGGAAGAAAACCGACTGACAAATTGTAGTTATGCAGATTTGGAGTATTTGGCAGGCATTTCAAAAATGAACAAAATAATCTGTCATTTCAAGGAAAACAATTGAGTTTTGTTTGCCAATGATAAAATTTTGAGCATGCAAGCAAAAAACAGAATTTTGGAAGACCTGTATCTACTACCATGAGCTTGACAGTTTCAATACCTGACATTTTTTTAAAAAAATTGCCAATGAAATACATCAGTATTTGGAAAGTTTACGAAATTTCACTAAAGTAATATTTTCCAAGCCACCAGTGAATGTTACAAAACCATGAATGGGTAAGAGATCCATTCAAAGTGCAAGACAAACTACTAAGTTTTTAATGAAAACAAGCACCAAAATTACACTGATACAATTTTAGAATCCACACTACAACTGACCTTAAAAGAAAGTTTTTACCTGAGGAGATAGCTCAGTAGAATAAGCGCTCGCCTGGCAAGAGCAAGGGACTGAGTTTCATCCCCAGTTCACAAAAAAAGAAAGTTTTGGCTTGGCATAGTGGTGCATGTCTATAATCCCAACACTCAGGAGCTGAAGCAGGGGGTTCACTGTAAGTTTGAGGCAAGTCTGGCCTACATAGTAGGTTCAAGGCCACTTTGAACTAACAGGGACCCATTTAAATATATATATATATATATATATATATATATATATATATATATATATAATGCATATTGTATGTATGTATGCTATTGTATTTCTTCTTTGTGAGATACTGTCTTTTTTGGGACTTATGCTGTACTCTGAGTAGCTAGAATTATAACTGGAATTATAATACAGTGTATTAAATATATTGTTATTCTCTTGTGATTGCTATAAAATTTTGTATTATTTTATCATAATATAAAGGAAGGAAGGGAAAGAGGAATGAAGGAAGAGAGGAGGAGGGAGTGGGGAGGGGAAAAAAGAAAAGCAGATTACCCTGTGCCAGGTATGCTGGCACACAGCTATAATTTAAGCTACTTGGGAGGCTGAGGCAGGAAGATTGCAAGTTTGTGACCAGCCTAGACAACTGAATAAGAACCTGTCACAAAATTTGAAAAGGGCTGAGGTGTAAGTCCCTGGTAGTATGCTTGCTTAGTGTGAGGCCCTGAAAAAAAGAAAAAGCCCATCCCCTATAGGGTCTTTGTTCTAATATCAAATGATCTGAAAAAAGTATTGAAATGTTGCTTTTTGTGACAGTGGTGCATACCTACAGCTCTAGCTGTACAGGAGGACAAGGCACTCAAGCTTAGGACTTCTTTCAAGCCAGGGCAACAGAGAGAGACACCCTTATTAGAAGAAAAACGTTCCTTCCTTTTCAATTACAAGTCTACATATGGCCAAGACTGCTTCATGCTCTTCAACCCAAACAAAATGCAACAGTTTTCTCAAATCAGGCATTAAAGAGATTTATAAAAACATGAATCTGTAGCATTCATTCTCACTCAACTTTCATTTGGGAAAATACTTTATACACAAGGTATTTACACTGATACATAATGATCTCGTCATTTTAAGTGAATCAAGTATTTTTAAGCTTCTCAAATCTAATGTATACTATAGTAAACGCTGAGAACTCACAAGCACAAAAGCCATTTGAGTTCTTAATAAGGTATAAAATGGTCTTGAGAAACATTTAAGCCCCTCAGTTCTAAGTGATAGACATCCTCATTACTGGTCAATAACATCACTGAAACATGTAGT
>PVKN010037190.1:0-11295 GCA_004027915.1 Capromys pilorides
CCTCAATAGACAGCCATAGGGAAACAGATACATTTCAGTAAAGACAGACCATCACGCACCTGCTGAAAGGCATGCTGGGACCGTGGCCCTCAAGCGGCACACCACTGTGGGGCCATTCTGTCCTGGGCTCACAGAGCACAAGGCCATGCAGACTGGACCAGCACAGGTCTGCAGCTCCCTGGTGTGAAGAGCCTGATGTTCTGACTGTTCTGTGATCAGGACCACTCCACCCCACTCCAAAATTACTTTGGGGAACAACTCCCTCCCTAGGCTGCATCAACTCTTCCTCCCCTGGCCGGGTGCTAACATCTTCCATGATCTCCACCCGTCCCCACAGAGACGACATAAAACTAGCTTCGCTGCTTCACACAACAGTCTCTTCAAGGCCTCTCATGTAGTCCACCACCTTTGGTGCTAAAGCCCGAGGCAGGGCACTCCTCCTGCGAGGGCTCTCTGCGCCATCCTGTGCCTTTCACACACCCCCACCCCACCCCCAGGCCTCGGGTGACGTGAGCCCCGAGACTTTCTCCATGGTCTAGGCAGCCCCTGCCATTCCAAACTGCTCCAGACCAGGCCAGACACGCTCCCAGCGCCCTCCTGCCTTTCTGCCTTCTGCCCACTGGGACGGAGAGAGGCTCACCCTACTTCCTGTGCCATTTAAACCTAGTGCTGGGCACAGAAACACTTTCCAGAAAGAACTTTCTTCCCTTGGGGTTTGGCTAACTGTGGGGATGCCTGCCTTGGCCACATACACACAACAGCCTGGATGCTGGCCTCCAAAAAAATGGTCAGCCACACATCCTGCTAAAATGCAGGGATACTAATGGGCCATATTAGTCATGGTCAGTAGTTCCTTACATTCTTTGAGTGCTCAAAGGTCCCTAGGAGAAAGGAAGACCCTACAGGGTCTGGCCTTGCCTTCCTGGTGGCTCCTCTGACTTCTGATCACAACCCAGCCATCATCGGACTGAAGGGGGAACCTCAGATCAGCTGCCCAAGGTGGACAATCCTCACCTTTGATGTCCACTGGGTCCTTTGCATAGAACTCTGTGACCGTCTGGAAAGCAAGGCTGTATTCAAAATACACATTCTCCATCCTCTCTACTCGAATCCTGTCATCCCGGACACTACAAGGAAGAAAATAAGAATGTCAGAAATGAGCCTCACTGAATCCAGGCCTGCCCTCCAAACATGGTTTGTGTGCCTTCTCTCTCACACTGAGGCCAGAAGACAGAGCAGAAGGACTGCAGACTCCTCGGCAAGAGACCCCACTGCGCAAGCTTCTGGGCCACGGCTGTGCACGTGTGAAGAATGGGGCTGAACCCCGGCAGCGCGGGTGCTATCCCCCGAGCTGCCCTCTCTGCCCACTTCTATTTTGTGACAACTGGCACACAGCACATCGTAAGCACTTTATAATCATCATAAAAAAGAAACAGCTACAGCTGGACCAGATGTGTCAGCAAATCAGAAGGGAAAGAGCCCAAAAGGCCTCTGATCTCAGTTCCATCCCATGTGGACACCCGAGCAGCTGCTCTCTGAGGCTTCTCGGGTTTGCTTCTCACTGAGTGTATAGGGCAGTCAGTTAAGCACACACACCGACCCCAGCACCCATACCACGCCCTTCCTGCTTTCCTTCCTGGGATGAGGACCAGGACCAGGACCAGGACCAGGACTGTCCCCTGTACACAGCCCACCCCACACCCTGCCATGATCTCCTGTTCCCATGGCAGACACACGCACACACCACACACCCACTCCCACGCAGCACTGTCATAGAAACAAGGGGACTTCCACTCCCACTTCTGCATCTTGCTTTCTTCACTAAGTAGTAACTTGAAAATCTCTGTATATGAAGTAGCTACAAATCACTCATTTGAGTAATGAAAATACTTCAGGGCATGTAATTATAATTTTTCCAACCATTTCCTACTGTTCAATATTCACATAGCATTAAGTGAGTCAGGAAAAACCTCAAACATCTTTATTAAAAACAATAAACATTACAGATTCTGATGCTGGCTGCCTGCAGCCTTCTCTGTCATTGTCACAGAAACCAACATTTCGAACGTCACGTGCATCATGACCACGGACACTGTTCACTGTTGTGCGCTCTCTACCGTGCAGCATGAGCGTTTAACTAAACCCATATTCACGTCACCTCGGCACCCACGTCACATTTCGAAGACATGCATGAGACTGGCTCATGAAAGAAGACAGGCAGTTTACCTTTCACGCCTCTCAGTGTGTTGTTCTTCCTTACATCTTCTAGAATAATTTTCAAGCTGCTTTCCAAGCTGAATTCATTTGAATGGGGAGGTGTGAAATAAGAAACACAGCGTGGCTCTGCACAGCACAGGCTGGGAACACCATGCAGACTGAGAGCTCCCAGCCTTCCGGCTCAGGGCCTCCCCACCCTCTGCGGACCCCTTCCCTACGTCCCCACCTGCTTCTCAGTCCCAGTCACCAGCTCTCGTCCACCTTGAAACCCACACACAGCCCAGCCCCACAGCTTGGAGTTGATCCTGGGGTGTGGGGGCCCCTACCTCACTCTTGGCCTCGCCCATTTCTGGGGCTTGATTTTCTTCATCAGTTATTAGCTCAACCTGCTCAGTTTCACAAGTTCACTGGGATTTGGACAGGATACAGGAGCCACTGATGCAGCGGGTGATCCCACAATAGCAGCAGCCACTGTGACAGATGGAGCGTGTACGCCTCTGCCTGCCCTTCTCCGCCCCGCTGCTACGTTCTCCACAAGGACATCCACCTCTGGTTGAGCTCATTCAGGTAAGCACGTGTGCATGTGTGCGCACACGTGAGGAAAAGGCCCCTTGGGGTCTCTGCTGAGAACAGAAGCTACAAGGGGGGCCCGTACCAGGGGAGGAACTGAGGACTGGGATCCAGAGATGCGAGGCACATGTCTGGCGGTGGTCTTGGGCTTCTCTTCTGAACGAAGCACATGCAGGTGTGTCCCACAAACCAGAGAGGGAGGAAGTACTAACAGCAAAGCTGAGCTATGAACACTGAGCCACAGCTGCGTGTCGTGTGTGTGTGTGTGTGTGTGTGTGCGCGCGCGCGCGCACGCACACAAGCTCAGCCACAGCTGTCACTGGTAGGTTCTGAACTGACTGTTCATGAAGAGGTTCTATGCAGAATCTGTCCTTCGTCTCTACATGAAACTTCAGAAAGCCTTGGAATGATCTCCAGCACCAAGCTCAAGTCAGCTTCTGAATTTTTTTTTTTTTTTTTGGGGGGGGGGTCTCGCTATGCAGTTCAGGCTGGCCCTGAGCTCACTTTCGTAGCCCAGGCTGGTCTCGAACTTGCACCGATCCTCCTGCCTCAGCCTCCCAAGTGCTGGGATTACAGGCGAGCACCACCACGCCCAGCTTGAATTTTTATTTTAATGAGTTTTTCTCTACACAGAGATTCTATGATCTGGGTTAGGTCAACTGCAAAGTTCTGCAGTACATAAACAACAGTAGAACACTATCTGTTCTACTTAACAGGTTACAACTATAAAAGAAAGCTTTACAGTTGAGAAACTGAGCGCTTATTTATGTGTGTTTCTACTTCACAAACACAAATAACAAAAACACGCAAGTCCTCAGCTGTGGCCACACTCAGCTGGTGGTCAGGTCTCCACCCCTAGTTCTCAATCTAAATGACAGTCACATAGTACAGACAGCACAGATCCAGATGGACAGACAGATGGTCAGACAGACACATAGCCACACTGACCAGGAAGGAACACTGTCCCTTCCCCCATACTCCTCAGGGAGAAAATGAAGAAGTGCATAAGGGACTTCTATTATTTGTCTTGATACAGACATTATTTGTTCTTGGTTTTTTATACTCAAGAGGCACAGAGCTCTTGAGACAAAAGCCATGAGCTATGAAGGAAAGCAAGAGTCAAGCGGCCCACAGCAGGGCCAGTACGGTGGCACATACCTACAATCCTAGCAATCGGGAGGCTGAGGCGGGAGGACTGTTGCGAGTTTGAGACGAGCCTGGGCTACAAAGTGAGCTCAAGGCAGGCCTGAACTGCATTGTGAGATCCTGTCTTAAAAACAGAACTACCCAGCCAAACTGAAAGCCACAGGTAACACATTCAGTGAGATGGTGCCTCAAACTGCACAGACCCCAGGATGAGGCTGGAAGTTGGTGGCAGCCAGGAGGCATGGGGCACTCTCAGTCCAGGCCACCTGGCTCTGCCAGTGAGATGTCTAGGCTGCCCAAACATGGCCAGGGGCACAGGACACCGAAGCCAGACCCAGGTGGAGATGTACACCTGGCTGGTGACACAGAAGACACAGGCACGCACAGGAATGCAGCAGAACCTGTCCTTGGTTTCTACATGAAACTTAAGGCTGGGAACTAGAAGTGCAGACCTGACCGCCAGCTGAGTGTGGCCGCAGCCGGGGACTTAATGTGTTTTTATTAATTTGCTTGTGAAGTAAAAACAGACCTAAATAAACTCTCAGTTTTTCAACTGTAAGGCTTTCTTTTATGGTTGTAACCTGTTAAATAGAACAGGTAAGTGTTCTACTGTTGTTTATGTACTATATGACTTTACAGTTGACTTTTTAACCCTGATCATAGAATCTCTGTGTAGAGGAAAACTCATCAAAATAAAAATTCAGAAGCTGACTTTAGCTTGGTCCTGGAGACAATTGAAAGGCTTTCCTTATTTTCATGAACCTCTACATAAACAATCAGTTCAGAACCTATCAGTGACAGCTGTGGCTAAGCACACACACACATACACACACACACACACACACGGGACACACACAGCTGTGGCTAAACACACACACACACAGGACAGCCACATACAACAAACATGTTAGCAGTGTCCAATCGAGAGACCTTGGTGCAGACAAACTGCTGAAGGGAACAGAAGTGGTGCAGGCAGAGTATCACACACAGCCACCCAGTCATAACAAGGTGACGCCACCGAGGAGAGGGAGAAGATGTCTTCACTCAAATGGTCACAGGCAGACTGGATATGGAGCCCAACTGGTGTCCAAAAGGCTCAAAAGTCAATTCGGGACAGTTGGCAGATCTAAGTACGAAAGCAGAAATGAGGCTGTGCCTAAAGAAACGGAGAACCAAATTGGTGATGCCAAGAGAGGCACAGAGCGCTGAGGACAAAAGCCCCGAGCTGTGAAGGAAAGCACTGTGGCCCACACAGAAGAACTCGGCTCATAAAAATGAGCTGAAGTGGAGTGAAAACACAAGTTATAGAAAATGAGAAGATATGCCATGGTGTACACAGGCAATCTCTATTCTGCTGCTGCTTTGACAGACTTCAAAAAGAGTTTATCAACACAAGTATCAGATATTATAAAAGAAATTAGCCATAAAATAACAAATACCAAAAATTTTCCATCTACAGCACTTAAACACGTTATTTTTTAAATTAAGACTCAACATTTAATTTAGAAACAAATCAAGCAGAAAAATAGCACAGAATAAAAATTTGGTTAAGAATTTTTTACTTAATAAAGGAAAAATAGAGAAAGCAGTTCAAAGATTAAGTGCAAGCTAAACAATTAGCATGTTTCATTAATCAACATGATTCTGGAAAAAAGTCTACACAGCACTTTTAAATATTCACAGGAATTTCTATCAGTTATCCTTAGGGCTCTTGCTGGGTAAAACATTAACAATGTCATTACCGCAGAAGGTAGGCGGACATCACACAGCTATGGGATCCTGGTGAGGCCTGCCTCAGCCCTCCCGATAGTCGCTGGAACTCTGCTGAGTTGTGGCCACCTCTACCACTGGTCACAGAAAACTTGGTGAGTCCTAGCCTGCTCCCACTAGGACAGTTCTGAGGAGATCTGGCCTGCACCTTCCCGAGATGTGGCTAACAGCCCCCTTCCCGGGAGTGGAAGCCACAGTGAACTTTACACAGTGGGAACTTGGCTGAGCCGATTCTACTCTCCCACTTGCTGACCTGAGACCTGTCTCCCTACCATGGCTGCTGAATCTGGGTGAACACTGAAAGCTTCAAAAATGTGAAAATAAAGGAGCAATTGCCAATCTCAGACCTCCAGCCCAACCAGAACAAGTCCAGGAGACAAGGTCATAAAAGAACTTGGAAGTCACACACCTGGAATCTCTGAAATGACAGCAACTGAAGTAAAAAACAACTCCATCAGGATAGAAGAAATCAAACTGGAAATAATCTCTCAATTAAAAAAGAGATGACAATTATGAAAGAATTGTTCAGCACATCTAAAGAAGACATAAATTTAAAAAAAAAAAGAGAGGAATAGAAAAATGATGGAAACATTGAACAAACAATACAAGAAAGAATTAGAAAGCACGAAACAGATTCAAACAGATACCCAGGAAACTAAGAATTCCACTGAAAGCTGGAAGACAACCCTGCAACTAGTGAAAGCAAAAGAGAAGGTCTCTTAAAAATAACAAGGAAACAGAAAATAACAATTCAACCATTGCAAGAGGATGCAAAGAAAAACAATATAAGACTAATACGTGTCAACAAAACAGCAGGAGTCAACACAAATGACACAAAAAGACTTTCTGCAAAAATAGTAGCAGAAAATTTCCCAAACATCTGATATACACGTGAGGTATATAGAACTCCAATTAGCCATAATTAAAATAAATCTATACCCAGACACACAACAATCAAGATGCCACATTCAGCAAAGCAACACAATATTAAAAGCTTAACAGAAGAAACAAATCACCTACAATGGAAAGCCCATCAGAATAACAGAAGAATTCTCAGCACAAATCATCAAAGCAAGAAAAGCAAGAAGTGAACTATTTCAGACCCTGAACAAACATAACTTTCAACCCAGATTGATGTACCCTGAAAAACTATCTATCAAATTTAATGGTTAAGATACTTCCATGACAAAGAACAACCAAAGAAATTTATGGCCACCAAAAGAACCCTACAAAGAGTACTGGCAAATATTTCAGAAAGAGACAAAGACCACAACTTCAAGAACAGAAAGGAGCCATCAATTAGAGGAAGCAACTACATAGAAGGGAAAAGTAGAGAACCTCAACAGGAAAATGACATGACAAAGACAAGCCAATACATATCAGTCACAACCATCAATGTAAATAACCTTAATTCACCAATCAAAAGGAGCAGACTGTAAGAGCAGATCAAGAAACAAAATCAAGCAATATGCTGTGCAAGAAACATATTTATTTCAAAAGGAAATTCATGGACTGAAAGTCAAAGGATGAAAATAATACCCCATTGGGTTCAAAACCAGAAAAAAAAGCAGGGGTAGCTGTTCTGGTTGCTGACAATGTCAACTTCAGATCAAGAATGTTTAAGAGACCCTGCAGACCCTACCCTAAAACACGAAAGAAAGAAAGAAAGTTTAAGAGAGAAAAAGGTCACTATGTACTTGTTAAAGGACAACTTCATACAGTGTATAAATCACGTCAGCTTTAGAATTTTCAATGTAGTTTTTAAATATTTATTACTTTTCAGTTGTGCTATTTAAAAATATTCTTCAAGAAAGTATCAGATCAGCATTTGGTAATAAAAACATGCATGTGAAGTAACTGACAGATAACATAGTTACTAGTTACATCTAGGCAATATATTAGGGGTTTAATTTCATTCCTGGGCCATTATAAACATGATAGAGATTGGAAAGAGTGTGAGAAAGCATATACACACACAGACCACAGAAACAGATAAAACTGAACAGTGTCAAAAAATACCCTGTGTGTGTACACTTTAGTTCCAGTGCTCATTTCAGGCCTTTCCAGGGTTCCAGGTTCTGTGACATACAACTTGAAAAGCACTGCTCCAGGTCACCCAGATTTCAGCCTGCACAGCACAGCACAGACATGCTTCCCATCCTACAGGTCCACATCCACGTCCATGTCCACGTAGGAGGATGTTAGTGTCAGGGAGGCTGAGTTTACAGCTCACACGCAATGCTGCCCTCTCTGGGCTGGGGGAGGTGGGGGTCACAGGAAGGGAGATCTCCACCCTTTCTCTCAACTTTTCTGCTGCTGTAGGAAACTCAAGTCTACTGTGAGCAGCGACCCCCTGGGTGGGAGGAGCGCTGATTTTAGCAGAAGTATGCATATCATGCTTCACACTACCGCGATTCCTTTATATTTTACTAACTCTAGACATGTTTAACTTTATTCCTCAAATGGTTTTATTTTTATTATGTGTGTGTGTGTGTGTGTGTGTGTATTTTTTTTTTTTTCCAGCGAAGGGTCTACAGGGTGTTCGGTATCTTGCTACTAGGTCAGACTTGTAGTGATCTGCCTATTCACAGCCTTCCCAAGAGCTGGGATTACAGGCATGTGCCATCACACCCCTAGCCCCTGTGCCTGCTTGCAGGCACTTTAATCCACTGAGCTATTTGGCCAGCCCTTCAAATGGTTTTATTTTTGTAAAAAATAAAAAGATATAAGCTGATACACTAGGTCTTTTTTTCTTCCATATAACTACTACATTTATTGATACAGTAGGTCTTAAGCTTATAAATATTCAAGTCACATTATAATAGAAGTACTACAAATCAAAATAGGTGGGAAGTTAGCAAGCACCACTCTTTTTTAGAATATTCCTTTTACCTGTATAAGCACATTTTACCTCTGTAATTCTTAAATTACAATTTCACAAATGTAAAAGAAAAATTTCCAAAACAAAATAATAAACACCTGTCAAATGAGACAGCAAGCCACTTGAGAAACAGCAAAACACATCCTGCAGCACCAGCATTGGCACACAGTGCGAGCCCCTCCACCTCCTACCACCGGCAGTCCCGCTCCAGCAGCTCTTGGGCTGGTGTCATCAGCCACTGCCAGCGACTCACACGACCCATGACCTCACGGTGAAGCTACACAGCCCAGAACGCCCTCACCTCACCGAGCTCACTACCCCACAAACTGCAGGTGTTCCCAGAAAAGCGCATGAAGAAAACGTGAGGTCTGTACATGACACAGCACCTCTGTGCCATGAAGATTCATTTGTCATTTGTAGGAAGAGGACCTTGAGACCATAATATTAAATAAAATAAATCAGACACACAGCTTACATATCTTACATACCTCTTATCTAAGAAATAAGTTACAAATAACTTAGAGCAAGATAAAAGATAACGGGAAATAGGGAAACGGTGCTTTTGCAAATGGGAAGGGACCAAGAGGGAGGAGGCAGCAAGGGACAGGGGACATGAGAAGAACAGACTCTGTTGTGTACATGCTCCAATTCCTCACAGCAAGCACAATCACTATGTGTTGCAGACATGGACTAAAATTTAAAAAAAAAAAAAAAAAAAAGAGGAAAACAATAGACAATGAACTAAAAACAAACTAGAAGATCGAGTCCCCTTGATTCTGACCTTCACGGCCAGTGCCACCCAGCAATTCTCACTCGCCAGCTCCTAATCCCGAAGACCCACATTGAAATAACTGAACACAAACACAAGAAACTGAGCTTATCAGCCATGCACAGAACAGCCTAAAACACTGCTGTCACGCACTTGGGAGAAGTACAGGCCGCTAAAACATTTCCTAGCGCTAGCCAAGTTCATGAGTAAAACCTCTTCCTCTGCTCTTGTATTTCAAAAAGACACGCTATGTGTCAAACGAACTCTAAGCCGGAGTTTGGGCACACGAGTTCCACTTTGGTTGACGAATGCTGATAACCACATGTGTCCAGTATTATTTCACTTTACACTGAAGCTCTGCTCAATGCTCACCACCAAAACCTCGAGCACCACTGCACCACCACAAAGTGAGCGGCCTTTCCTACATAAATTAGTCAGAGAAGAAACAAAGCTAAGATGTTGCAATGATTTGTTTTACATAACAGCCACGTGATATCAGTGCTCTGCGAGAAGCACAGTGTTAGAAGAGGCTCGTGACTTTGTGGACAGGAAGCCACGGCAACGTGTTTCTCTTTCTCACACTGAGCGTGCACCTGTCAGGAAGCTTCTCTTCCCAATGCTGGGAGTCACGATTCCCTGAGGTCTGCAGCTTGGGCCTCTGTCCCTGAGCAGTCGCTGACTCACTGACACACGTACCCCAAACGGCAGTGGCCGTGGGGTCGCTGCCACACTTGGGGCATCTTCCACTTGTGCTTTATGAATAGTGTCAAGGGCCCAGTGAAATAGCTCAGTGGACTAAGCGTCCGCTTAAGCAAGCGCAGGGACCAAGATTTGATTCCCAGCACCACATGCCACGCTGCCCTGCCTCCAGGCATGCTCAGCCGGCCACTGAGACCAGGCGTGGTGGCAGATGCCTATGATCCCAGTGCTGGGGAGGCTGAGACAGGAGGATCACTATGTCAGAACTGCATTATGAGACCCTGTACCAAATACATAAAATAAAATTTTTAAAAGTAAAATAAAATTTTAAAAGTGGTGTCAAGGGTCAGGGCTGGGTTTTATTTTATTTATTATTTTTTTTAAATGTATCAGTTAGATTCAACCCAGCAACAAGGCCTGGCATGTGAGTAGAACTTCATGCATCAGACAGACCCAGTGTGGAAAACTGCAGCAGAACTCCCTGCAGAGAGGCTAGAGACAAGACCCACCCAGCTGATCCAGGAGCAGAACATCTTGCCAGAGTGGCATAGCAGGTTCACCTCAAAGAGCTGCAGCAAGAAGAAGTCGAGCTCAGCAGCCAGAGCCAAGCCATGCCCACCTGGATGAGTTTGAACTTGGTAGATCTGGTGCTAAAGCAAAAACGTACCAAAGCTCTACACCAGAGGTCAGGAGGCAGGGCTATACAAAACGACAAAGAGAAGGAGCAAAATGCGCTCTCAGGCCCGAGCCCAACCAGAACAAATACAGGAGATAATAGCATAGAAGAAATTGGAAATCGCACACCTGAAATCCCTGAAATAATAGCATCTGAAACAACTGCAGAAAGGTACAGAGGAAATCAGATCAGAAATAACTTCTGAAATAAAGAAATGATAAGTATAATGAAAGAAGTATTAGATGCTTCTAAAGAAGACTAACAAAAAATAGAGGAGGATAGAAAAATGATGGAATCCTTGAATGAGCAATACAGGAAAGTAACAGAATGCAGGAAGCAGATTCAAAGTTCTATACAGGAAATAAAACCTCAAGCACAAGCTGGCAAAACCATTTCAATGAAAGTGAAAATAGACTTTCAGACCACTGCAGCTAGAGAACAGATAAGCAAAGGTCTCTTAAAAACAATTAGGATGCAGGAAAACATGATTCAACACCGCAAGATGATGCAAAGATGAACAATGTAAGACTAATAGGCATCAATGAGAAAGGAGTCAATACAAATGAT
>PVKN010037191.1:0-11290 GCA_004027915.1 Capromys pilorides
CCTTCTTCTTCTTCTTCTTCTTCTTCTTCTTCTTCTTCTTCTTCTTCTTCTTCTTCTTCTTCTTCTTCTTCTTCTTCTTCTTTTGTCTTTTTAAGACAGGGTCTCGCTTTACAGTTCAGACTGGCCTTAAGCTCACTTTTGTAGCCCAAACTGGTCTCAAACTCACACAGATCTTCCTGCCTCAGCCTCCCAAGTGTTGGGATTACAGGAGTGTCACCATGCCCAGTTTCTTCACTCTTTCTTAATTGTCCCATATGTATTATCTAAGGAAGCTTCTAGTTATAAATTAGGGTTCTAGATATCATGCAACTTGGGGACTTTCTAAGATACTTGGAAGAAGAAGAAAACAGCTTTACGAAAGTAACTTTTCAGAAGAGATGAGAAGCAAATGGTTTCAATGTAGGCCAGAGTGACACTTGTTTATTATAGTGGTATTCTCTGAATCTTGTGTACTCAAAGTCTCCAATAGCACTATGGATGGAATAAGGAAAAGGTTGGCAGTTTAAATACCAAACTCTAAAAATTGTCTGACTTTTCAATACCTTATTATACAACAAAGGAATGGTCAAATCTTGATTGCTGACTTGATTCGAGCAGGGGACACCTGGAGGTGACTGGCTTTGGAGGGGGCCAAACGCTTACCAGATGAATCCAAGGGATTTATAGTTTGTAGACGAATGGCTAATAGGAGGTGGGAACTAGCTGGAGGAAACGGGGTGGGAGTGGGGATGCTTTTGAAGGGCAGGTCTTTTTCCTTTGGGAATTCTTTCCCTCTCACCGGTTCCTGGCTGTAGGTGAGAAGCTTTTCTTTCTCATGCCCTTCCACAACCATGTTCCTGTCCTGGAGCTGACCAAGAAGGAAACCTCTGAACTGTGAGCCCAAACAAGCCTGGCCTCCGTGAAGCCATGTATTCAGATATTTTGTTCCCAAAGTGGAAAGGTGAGTAGTACAGATGGCAGTTCCACTTTGGACATCAAGGCAGTTTTACATTGCTTTGAAAGGAATTCACCACCTATGATTCATGCCTGTTTTGCTCCTCAGCTTAACCTTTGTCCAGGAACCAGCTCTCCTACAAATCGTACGTCTGCATTTTTGGTCTTGGTTTTGTGGAATCTGTATCACAAGATCTTCAGAGATAAACTTTCATGGTGTTCAACTTTAAATTTTTAAAGGAAATGCATTTGAGACATTCATTGGGGGCAGGAGTCTCTAAAAATATTTAATAACATTAAAGTAGGTAACAATGTCTGAAAAAGGCAAATTTGTTGGCACATATTTGTCAAACAGAAATACAAACAAATGTAGAGAAGATACTATTTTAATTAATTTTCTTTGCTTGAACACCTGTTAATCTAAATATATTTTATTCAGTAAGAGCTGATAATTTTTTAAATAAATGTGAGCACACATCCAAATAAACAGAGAAAACACACTATAGAGAGAATATGCTTTTTAATAGGATTTATTTATTTTTTTGGCGGGACTGGGGTTTGAACTCATGACCTTACACTTGCCAGGCAGGCACTTGTGCCACGGAGCTATCTCCCTGAGCCCTCTAATAGGATTTAAAGTTGACATTTCAACTGAGATCCCAAGACGTTATTAAAAAATCATGAAATCTCTAGCTAGGGTGCTCTTCTGAAGTAAATAGTTCCAAACCTAGTCTAGGATTCAAATGTTCTCATCTGCTGTTAGGCAGAAAACAGTGGAGAAAATTCAAGTGAAGGGATGATGAGGAAGCTGTGCTCACTACCCTTGGAGGGGAGGAGATGGAAGATGCTTCTTTGGCCTAGGGCAGAGGCTTCTGCAGGCTTCCATTGCATCACAGACAGCTTATCCCTGCCATGGGGGGATTATGTGGAATGAGGTCTGACTTCCATTCAGGAAACTGGAAAACAGGTTGCCCAACCGCTTCTGTGCAGAACTCAGAGGGAGAGAAAGACCTGTAGGTTGTTTGAATGTTTTCTGTAGCCAGTTCCCTGGAAGGGAAAGAACCAGCCTAGAAGCATCTGGAATCCACCTGGAACTGCCTGAGGAGGTGGGGGTGGGGGGTGCGTGAAAGGGTTCTAGCAGGCGGAAGAAAATGGAAGCTGAGGGTACTTAGGAGTAGCAGACAACTGAAAGAAAAAACGCATCACGCACATCATAGGAATTGAAAGTAGGGAGCCAAGAGCAGCACCCTAAGGAACCCCTGGACAGCCAGCCTTAATTAAGCACATAATAGCTGCCCAGGGACCAACAATGTACAGGAGCCTGCCATTGGTTTAATGCTCTAATGTCGCTATCTTGAAAGTCTTAATTCTTCTCCACGAAGGAGTGGCGAGTTACCATTTTACACTTCAGGTAGCTGGTCCTACATGCCAGGCTGAGCATTGGCAAAGCGGGCTAACAACGGTGCCAGCTGGGTAAGAATGTTTAGTCCTTTATCTAGAGACTGGCTTGTAGGGTGGAAGAGAGAAACAAGATGGACAAGTAGAGAAGGAGAGCTTGCCTGTTCTCCCATGTAAGCCCTTTTGCCTACAGGATTGAATTCTAAAGCAAACTCAGTATTTTGATTAAAGTGTTGTTACTGAATCCAGATAGTATTTTTAACTGAAGGGGCCGAAGTTGTGACTGACGGTCAACAGAAAGATTTGCAGACTGGACTTTCTCCTACTAAAAAAAGCAGATTGGTATCAATGAGATGACAAAGAGTCAACAATTGAAAAACTTCATGGAGGATTTAAAAGAAGGTCAGGTGTGGATTTGAAACTTTCCAGGTGATTTTATAAGTACTTTCCTTAGTAGAAAGGACTGCATTGTTAAATAGATGGGGAAACTTTCTGGAACATGACTGTGTTTACATAAGATAACTGAAAAAAGAGTCTAGGTAATTAGCCAGGTGAAGGTTGGAAATTTACGGTTATTATTTCACTGTTAGCTGTTCTATTGAAAAGTTCAATTCCTACAGAGCAGACTCTGAAGCAACTAAAGATACACATGGCCCCAAGAAGATAAAACCATATGCTGACACGAAGCTCTGAGATTACAACATGCATTGGTTTTATTCCACACCATGATTTTGCTTCTCAGCTTGGAACGATAAACACGTTGCTTGTTGCTTTGGAATTAGAATATGAATTGTAGCTTGGCACTCTATATGCAGTTAATTGTGGTCAGTAACTTTCTGTGATCCGAGTGTCATATTTTATTAACTATAAAATATAAAATGTAGACTACTTCAGTGGCCAACAGATTTAACTTTCTGACAAAGAATACGAGTGAAAAAAATTTTTCATACTCTAGTTATGTAGTGGGAAAAACAAACTGACAATAAAGTGGGGAGTTTCCACAGTGCTACAAGTATTCCAGTTTTACATGGTACCAGAATAGTGACATAATCTGGTCCTCAGGAAGGCTCGCATGTTTTCAAATAGGCGCTTGGCCAATGCTATGAGAAAGACATCCATGCAGAAGAGAAAGACGAGTGGTACAGAGAGCTATTGCAGTGGACTGTTCTTTATTTTAGTTTGTGCTGCTATAGTAAAATCCCACACATTGGGTGCCTTTTCAGAAGGAGTTTACTCCTCAAAGTCCTGGAGGCTAGAAGTTCAGGGTCCAGTCCTCTGTTCCTCTGGTGTCTGGTGAAGGCTTGCCTCCTGGTTTGCACGTAATTGTCTTCTTGTTTACTTCCAAAGTGGAGAGAGGGGGATCCAGTTCTTCGCCTGTTTTTTGAAGGGCACTAATCTTGGGGGTGGTGCTCCGCTCCCCGACCTATGCACTTCCTCAAGGCTCCACTTCTAGTTCCTTCACATTGGAGGTTGGGATTCCACACTTGAATGTAGGAAGAACACAAACATCTCGGCCCTATGCATTACTTAGGCCTCTTCCTAAGCTACAGTTCTCCCTTTACTATCTATTCACTGACTACCCCTGTAAAAGTAACATCATCATTTCAGAAGCCAATCGTGGCAGTGCCTGCCTTGCTGTTCCCCAGATCTTTTTTTTCTTCCTGAGTTGAATCCATTTTGTGAACCGCCTCATAGTTTGATGGCTTAAAAGAGTTCTTACTGGGGACATGCAAGTGGAAGTGATGTTCATAAAACCTTTCTTGCCCACTTGATGTGATCACAAGTTGAACACATGAGCGCTCCGAAGTGGAAGGAACTTGAGCCTAAATATTACTGCTCAGTGGAGACTTTCTATCATTCAGGCTTTTAGCAGGATGAGAAGTATACTTCTATTGGTTGGTGATCATAGAATTTGTGTTTGTTTTTGTAGAAGCTTTATTATAGAAACTTATGAAATGTTACCTAAGAAAAAATATCTTATGTTTAAAATCTTTCAAACACACAAAGCCAATTCTAATTTATAAAATAGTTCTAGAGCCAAGTGTGGTGGCACACACCAGTAGTCCCACTACATGGGAGGCTGAGAGGATTTCTGTGAGTTCAAGACCAGCCATGAGTTTGTTAGAAAGAAATTTCATTGATAACAAGTAAATCTGTAATTCATAATAGCACAATATTTTCTTAGAGTAAAATATTTAAAAAAACGACATTCTTTGCTGTTGGTATTTGGAGATGGTTTTCTTAAAAAGAAAATTGGGCTGTGGTACAACAGAATAAAAATCTGACCCACATTTGGGTTTTACAGCAAGAAACCTGCAACAGAAGCATTTTGCCAACAGCAATTATTAGGAGTCTGACAATGATAGGAACTATGTATATTTTATAGGTAGATAGACAACAGAATTATGAAGTGTACGATTTTTGTTCATTTTTACCATATTGGGTATGGAACCCAGGACCTTCTTCCTGAGCCACATCTCCAATTCTTTCACGGTTTATTCTAAGGCAGGGTCTCCTCAGCTCCCTAATTCACCTAGGTTGGGCTAGAACTTGTGATTTCCCTGTCTCCACCTTCCAGAGTTCTGAGATTACAGGTGTGCACCACCGCACCATTGTCTGCTTCTTGATCAGCTCACTGCCTGTTCAGAAATATGGAAAGAGGGGAAGGCAGCATGGAGGACTTTGAGACAGATCGGGCACCTTTTTCTTTTTCTAATATCCCTAGCCCAATTGTGTATGCTCAAAAGCCCAATTTTGTCTAGACTGCTCAGGCGAAACAAATCTCAGTGAAAACAAAAGACACCTTCTCTTCCTACCTTCTGTCCATAACCCCAACAGATGTGCATTTCATAACAGCAAAGATATGGTCATAAGTGTACCAGTAAAACTCACTGTACAAATACTAGGGAACATAGCTTGAAAGGAGGGAGGGAGAAGCAGAGAAGGAAGTGCTTGTCAGGAGAAACTCTTCTACAGAGAGAAACCACCGGCATCCTAAGAATCTTTCAGTGGTAGAAAACAGGTACCTGAGCAAGGCTAGAGCCACAGGGCGGATTAATACAGGTACTTGCTAGGTACTGCCAGCAGAAATAAAACTTTTTTAATTTTTTCCTGGTACTGGGAATTGAACTCAGGACCTTGCACTTGCCAGGGAGGCACGGTGCTGCTGAACTAACTTCCCAGCCCCAAACATGGTTTTAAGAAACAGAAGCTCCCTTTAAAACTTTATGGAGAGTGGTATGTGGAAAAACTGTCTGCATTGCAAATGTTCTTAGGAGACATGAACTTCAAAAGAAATGGTGTCTTGGCCATGAATGCAAGAACATCATGGCTTCCCAAAGTCCAGGGAAATGTCCCTAAAGCGGCTGTGATCTTAGAGTGAATTACGACCCCACTGCACCCCGCGCTCACGGGTGGGTGTACCAGCCCCTGCGGCCTCGGAGACGCAGCCCCGAGCCGGTCAGGTGCAGCACCGCGTCCCGGCTCCAGCCCTCGCGTCTCCGCTCCTCGGGTGCAGAGGGTGGGGGTGGGACCGATCCCGCCCACCGCGGCTCCAGGTGCCGCGCGGCTCCGAGAGGGGCCGCGAGCGCCGCGGAGGCTGCGCGCTCCCGCCCGCAGCTCGGGTCGCGGGCGCGGGAGGCGCCGCGGCGAGGGAGCCCCCGCCGTGCGGCCTCGGGCGGTCGCAGCGTCGACGCGCGCGGAGAAGCCCGTAACTTCCCGCCCGGGCACGGGCGCGACAGCCCCGCTCCCGGCCCCAGTTGGCTGGGGGAGTGTTCTCGCGAGAGGAGAGGGGCGCGGGGCGCTGCGGGTTCGCGGGGCGCGGGGAAGCCTGAGGCCAAGGGCTCGACTGGGCGGGGAGCCGAGGCGGCGGGCAGGACCGGGGGCGCGGGGAAGCCGCTCCCGCCAGTCGCGGCGAGCCAGCCCTGACGTCAGGAGTTTTCCTTAAAGTCAACAACAAGCCCCGCGGCTGCGGCGGCGGCGGCCCCGAGCGGGAGGGAGGGGGCGGGGCGGCGCGGGGTCGCTCGGGCGGGGCGAGGCGCGGCGCGGCGCGGGTCAGGCCAGGCCGCGGCCCCCGCCCCCGCGGGCGCCCCTGGGCCCGAGCCCCCGCCGTCCCGCCGGCGCGCCGGCCCCCGCCCGCGCGGTGCTTTCTGGTGATGAATTGAATTTGTAGCCGATATCCGATTCCCATGTAGAGTCTCCGCCCCCTCCTCCGCCTCCCCCCGCCGCCGCCGCCGCCCTCCTCCTTCCTCCCGCCGCCGCCGCCGCCGCCGCCGCCGCCGCCGCCGCCGCCTCCCGCTTCGGCTCCGCGGCCCGGCCCGGCCGGCTCCCTCCCTCCCCAGCAGCCCTTCGCCTGCCCTCCCGCCGGCCGCATCGGGCTCTAGGGGGCCAGAGGCTCTGCGGGGTGGGGGGAGGACAGGAGGGGAGGAGGAGGGAGGGGGACCCCCAGTCGCCCCCTCTCCTCCCCCCGCCCCCCCAGCTCCATCCTCCGCCACCGCCCGAGCAGCTGCGGGGCCGCCGCCGCCTTTGCAGGTAACAGCCACCGCCCCCTCCTCCCAGCCCTGCGTGCTCTCCCCGCTCCCCTCGGCCGGGCCCCGGGCCCCGACCCCCTCCGGGCCTCCTCCGGCCGGGGCGGCGGCGGGTGGGGCGAGGCGGGGGCGTCTGGGTAGTCTGTGCACCGGGGGGCGTGGGCGGAGGCTGAGTCTGCGGAGGCTTCGGGTGTGGGTGTGGGTGGGGAAGCCGAGGGATGCCCGGCGCGGCGCGGAGGACCCCGGTACCCCCTCACTTTCCGGGGAAAGCTGGGGGGCGGTGGCGCGCGGGGATTCGGGGGAGGGGTGTCCCCGGCCTAGCGGTATCGCGGGCGTCTGGACTGTTGCGGCTCGGCGCCTCCTGCCTGGCTCTACACCCCGCGCTCCGGGCCCTGGTCCTTCCGGGGCGCGCGGCTGGGGAGGGGGCGCCCGCGGGGCGGGCCTGGGGTGGCGGCGAGGTTACATAACGCGCGCGGCGCCGGGGTCGGTATTTGCGGGGGGAGGGGCCGTCTGCCGCGCCGGGCGCTGCTGGGCTGTCTGCGCGCGCTGGGTGGGGTGCGGCGAGGATGCACCGGCGTCCCCGGGGTCTCCTTCCCCCACCCCGCCCCACCGCCGCGCTCCGGGGGCGACGGCGCGGCGGGGTGGGGGTGTGCGTGTGGGAGGTGGGTGACGAGCTCGTCTGCGTTTTTAATAGTAGTGGGGTTTGATCCGCTTGGGAGTTGTGTGCTAAGAATAGCAATGTGCGGAAGATGCTGGGTTTGGCTGATCCGCGGATGCTGTCGCTGCTGGCGGCGGCGGCGGCCGTGGCTTGGACGGCAAGTAAACAAACCAGCCTCTTCCTCATCCACCGCCGCCTCCTGCGCATCGGTCTGCAACAGCCATGATGCTAGTGGGGCCCTTCGGAGCCCAAAGTTGCAGGCTAGGTTGTGGCCGAGATAACCTCGACGCCCGGGCGGAGATCATCCCTTGTTTGGTATTTCCCGGGAATCTTTAGAATTAGGTTAGAGATAACGACATTTCTTTGAGGTCAGGTTTTTCTAGATCGGTATTTACTGTTATCTTCTGAAGGCAGAAGAAATGCTTACCCAGAAGTCAAAGCTAGAATGCTCGTATTTCGCTCATCCAAATAATGTCATGAAAATAAAACTCGTTTTCCTACTGTAGTGTTTTGGTTGAATGCACAATGGCTGTCAATTGATAGTTGTGACATAGAAATTGAACAGTACACTCCATGACTCTATGTTCATTTCTAGTACTAATAAAATGGTAACACTTTGGACTGTATTTAGTTCATCTTGAGGCTAAAGGAATAAAATGATGTGTCAAAGCATCAGTTGAGACAAGTACTCCATATTTGGTAAAACGTGGCAACTTTTTTTTTAGTTGAACTATGTATCACTTGGTTTTGGTAGAAACTCATTCATTATATTAGATTCTGTAGTCACTTAAAAAGTTGAGAAAGGCAAAGATGGATCAATCCAATAACAATGGTTTAGGAAAGATTAGTCTTGAGTGTTACTTGTGGAGTATGTATAATAAGTACAAATATTCCAGGAGGTGGTTGCCTGAAACACAAAAAAATACTTTCATTAAAGTATCTCTTCCTGAAAGTCTTAGTTATACAAGATATATAGCTGAATACGTAGCTAAGTGTAAGATTTGTAAAGACTTTCTTTTATCTGGATAAACATGTTTGATTTGTCTTTATTTTTCTCTTGGGGCTGACCCATGTTATCTGGCTTGAGCTTCTAATTTTAAAGTGAAGAGAGCATATATGAATCACACAACCCTGAAATTTAGATGCAAGTAGGTAGGATTTTAGTTTTTAGTTATATATGTGTACTATATACTTGTAGTATGTTTTCTTAAAGAACTTAAAAGTCAGTTTTTATGATGTTATGATTTAATTTTCTGTCATTAGCCTTTACACAATGATTAGTGAATTTTTTGTAACCCTAAATTAATTTTTAGTTTAGTCTTGTTACCCATTTTTAGTTTTAAGTTGTGTACGTCAGTGATAAAGTTTCATTAATTTAGCAAATATTAGAGTGACCTGTGTGTTAGGGGCTCGTTTGGGTATAAATAGTTAGTATTTATACTGCATTGAGAAGATCACCATTACTAGAAAGAGTAGGTTTCAGAATCATTGCAAACTTAAGGTGTTTGTTAAACTCATTTGAGACAAATGCGCTTAGTCTCTTGTGTAAAGTGAAGTTAGGGAAGTTAGAGATTTTAAAGCTCAAGCTTTTGATGTAGACATATGGAAATTTCCAACTATTTGCCCTTCTTTTAAAAGAGGAACCTGTTCAGTGAATTGCTTTGTGGAAGTTTGACTTTTACTTTGCATATTGTTATGAAAAGCTGGCTAGCTGCACTTTCTTTTGTTGTCCCACTATTTAGATAAAGGTTTTGTCCTTGGGATGATAAGGCAGTTAGTGTTTGTTAATTGGATAGTCACCATGATGTGATAGGATCCTGCTTTTATATTCTTGATTAAATTGGAACCACTAAAAATGAAATTTAAAAGCATTTTAAAGTTAACAATCCAAGAACAGGAGATCCTTTTTATTTTGTCTTGTCTTGTAGTTTGACTTACATTGTTAATGTGTAATAATGCATATAACTTTTGTGGAAGATTGGAATTAAAATGTTTAAATAACTTGCAGTTGTTTGACTCCAGGTTTCAGCTTATCACCAAATCCTGATTTCACACATTGTAACAGATAGTTTATTACGGTTTTTACATGTGAGGGGCTTCCATTCAGCTTTCAGCTGATGGTTGCCCATGTCTGGAGAGCACTGTCATGTGCCAGGCACTGGTACGTGTGCTTTGTGTGCATTAATTCATTTAATCTTCACAACAACCTCTCCTGCACTTGTGAAAGTGATTTTCACGTGATAACAATGTAAGGCGACATAACAGTTCACCTCTTCTGAACTTTTCTAATTCTAGTGCACTGTATCTTTCAGCATTTTCTTTTACCTTGTGCCTAGTCTTGAGATTTCATAGTCATAGTGCCAAATTTGGATAATAAGTAAATTCCGCAAAATCAAGCTGTTCTAGGGATAGTGGAGATTGAGTACAGGGCACTCAGCCATTGAACTGTATCCCCAGTCATTTTTTATTTTTGGTTGAAGTTTCATTAAGTTGGCTATGTTGGGGTTCAGACTTCTAATTCTGCTGCCTCAGCCATCCTATTAGGGATTACAGGCATGCTGTACCATGCCCAGCTGTTAAAATTCTTTTTCATTTGTTGCTTTAAATGCCAAAGTAAGTGCTTCAACGTCTTATACATTTCATTGTAGCTTTATAGTCCTTCATCAGATAAGATGCATATCTACTTCAGCCATGTAATCTTCAAATTGTGAATAAGTTAATATGTGCTTCAGTTCTGTTTCCCTTTCAGTGTTGTACTTATTGTTAGCTATTGGAGATACTCACATTTCTAAGTCAGTATATTTTGCCAATATCCTGGGGAAAATGAAAAGAAAAAACAAGATGAGAAAATAAGAGTTTTCAGTTTACCTTCTTAATAGGTAAGCTGGAGATTTACAAAGAGAAAACAAGATGTTCAAATGAGAATTTTTTTATTTCTTGTATTAAGAAAGTAAGGCTCTTGAGAGGCTGGGGATGAGGGGCAAGGAAGTAGTGTTTTGCCACTAGTAGACTGTCGCCCATATTTTGTCTGAGTTCAATCACTGCTTGATTTATCTTCTTAACTATAAAACTTTTGAGGACTTTTGTGATGCCATCTGTACATGAAGTTGATATTCAGTAACTTTAAACTTGAGTCATAAATATTAGCTGTGAAAGAGCTGTGCAACTAGTTGTTCCCCTAGTGCTACGCTTAATGGCTAAGGAAGGTGATACACAGTGAATTCAAGATACTGTACCTTGTATAGCATCACTCTGGGTAGGGCATAGTAGGGACAAGTTTCTTGGTCATCTAGTGCTTTTTCCCACCTACCCTTGAGAGAACTTTCTTTCAGAATTCTAGACCAACTTGTTAATTCTCATTTTAATCTGGGTAGTCTGTCAAGCTAATTTTTTCATTTAATGAATGGAAGGTTAGTTGTATTTATGCGTATAGATTTTTTTCCAGTTTACCTAGGAAGAAGGTTTCTAAGGCAGATTTGAGAAGGATTTTGTATTTATATTGCAAATATATGGCTAGGTACAAAGCTGCAATCAAAAGTTCTTCTAGTAGCAGTCCTCAACATGTGCATGTTATAGGTGCCTTCACATAGACACAAGCAATACCTTACAAGAAAAGTAGAAGGGATAATTTATTAACAGCTTGTTCAGGTGAAACAGCAATCTGAGAAGCATTTTCCCAGTTGCTTCAAATTAGAATATTAAATATATCCTCTAGTATAAGTTGCTTATTTGCTTTTTAAGCATGGGCATGTTGGTTGAACTGATACATATCCTA
>PVKN010037192.1:0-11269 GCA_004027915.1 Capromys pilorides
AAAAAAAAAAAAAAAAAAAAAAAAAAAAAAAAATTAAAAAAAAAAAAAAAGACCAGAATGACAGGCATTCCAAGCATAGTTTTAGTGTTACATATTGCTATCATCAGTGTCAAAAACCTTTTGAGGTTTCTTAGGACCATTGTCTAATTCATCCTGTGCATGTAAGTGCATAGTTTTGCTCCTGCTATGTTTCCTCTCTTTTCTGCTTTCAGTCACTTTGCTGTTTAACTCTTATGTCTTTGATTTCCATCCAGCTGTGTTATGCCTCTCCATTTTTATTTCTTCTTTTGAGTTCTTACACTAGGGAGACTATATGATATTTACACATGTAGGTCTGGTTTATTTCACTTATTAGTATACGTTCAAGGTACATCCATTTATATATGAAGTCTTCTAGTTTATCATTCTTTATAGCTGAGTAATATTCCATTGTATAAAAATATCACATCTTTTTCAACCATTCTTTATATGACGGGCATTTTGGTTGTTTCCAAGATTTGGCTATACGAACTGGGCTGCTATAAACATAGGTGCACAGATATCACTATGGTATGATGCTTTCAGTTCTTCTATGTCTGGCTCCTTCTTACAACTTTTTTTTTTGTAAGGATCTACAGGGTGCACAGGATCTCGCTAGTAGAGCTGGGATTACAGGTGCACGTCACCACGCCCAGTCTCAAGCTTCATCTCAGCATGACCCAGGAGTGGGGCCAGCACAGCACACTGAGGATCGAGCCCTGGCTACTGCATTTGCCCAAGCAGGCACTTTAATCTACTGAGCTATTTGTCCTGCTCTTGTTATTATAATTTATTACAGTTAAAAATAATCAGTGAGTTCAGTTAATACCCTCACAGAGCCACAGAAATTCAGTAATCCTATCACAAACTCAGTAGGATCCTTTCTAACTCTACTATGGTAAGATAAGGATTTACTTTAAACAGCCATCAAATTTCTTCACAACTACTTGCTGCTGTTCTATAACTGACCAGATGATGTCGCTGTAAAACAAAACAATCTATCTGAGTAGCTCCTGAGACTGCCTACTGTGGTTTTGAGTGCACTATTACCATTTTGCTATTCCTTTAAACATAAAATCAGTGTTTTCTACAGTGAAAGGTGAAACAAAATGCTAGTACCGTATCAGCAGGACCTTCATGTCTTTCACGTTCCATATTGCTATTAAGATAGACTTATAGCCAGGCACGGTAGCACACCCCTGTAGTCCCAGCACTTGTGAGGCTGAAGCCGGGGGTTCACTGTGAGTTGGAGGCCAGTCTGGGTTACAAATCTAGCTCAAGGCCAGCCTAAATTGCATAGCAAGAGCCTGTCTCAAAAAAGACCAAAAACAAAACCAAACAAGATAGATTTATAAATATTGACTTACGACTTATAGAACAGGCTATATGGAGGATTAGCGGCCAGCAGTTGAGTAACAACAGATATGATTACAATCACAAGAACCGGAAGTAACTGAATAAATGCAGAATATGTGGTCTAAAAAAGAAAAAATTGAATCAGTCTTCATCAATGTAAAGCTTATTAAAAATACAAACACAAAGAAATCCTAAAGAAATATAAATTTCTATACACCCTAAGGAGGATCCACCAAGCCCAAAGCTTCTCTAGGAACTCTTCCTCTTCTGAAAAGGCAGGAGGCCCACCCACAGCCCAGCCCAGCCTGCAGTAATCCTGCAGCCCCTTCTCTGGACCAAGAGCAAACACCTTGGGATAAATCAGCCTAGACTTGATTCTCGGGGTATGGGGGTATGGGGGTGTGGGGGGGCAGGGGGGCAGGGGTGGCTCTGTAATCCAGGTTAGTATTATGTGACCCTCCTGCTTTGGCCACAGCTGACTGGACTGGAGCCGCGCAACTCTACAAGGGTCATTCCTCTTAGGGGATTTGGGTTGAGGTTTGTCCCCTCCATAGGACTGCCAGGCACAGTGCTGTCTATCTGCAAGGGGAAGTAGAACACACCAGGCTGCTTAGAACAAGACTGTGGCTGAGCAGCAGGAAGGCTGGAGACAACCTGGGCCAGCTCATGGTGAGTGCAGCTGCACTCATGGGAGCCTCATGGCACCAGCTCCCAGCTCCTGTCTGTCAGGAGGCCCAGTGGGGCTTTTCACTGGTGAGCTTCATGAGACTCCCTGGACCCTTAGCTTGAGCCCATTTGCATTCTGAATCTTCTGAAGGAGGCTCTTCTGTACTTGAGAAAACTTGAATCAAAACAGCCCAAGGAAACTAAGATCTAGACAGAAACAAAAGAACTGGTGGTGTGGTAATGGTGGATTCTGGCTCATGTGGGCCAATTACCCAATTCTTCTCACCACTGCCTCTGTTCCCCTACAGCATGTTTCGGCAGCAGCACAAGGTGAGCATCTAGAACCGACTCTGCCTCATAAAGGTAGCTGAGCACAGCTGCTCATAAGCAGCAGCTACCCTCCCTCCCTCAGCACCTGAGCTTTATCTTCTTCCTCTTCTTTCCGTGTCTGTGTCCTCTCATGTCGGTGCCGCCGGCGGTAATATTGAATGTCATCAGTCACATTTGAGAACATATGAATATTTCCTAGAAAAGAAAGAAAAATACTTTTGTAAGGCAGATGGCAGTTTTCCTTTGCATTTTTAATTATATATATAATATATATTACATATATTATATATATATACATATATATATATATATATATATATATATATATATAATGTAATCCCAGGAACTGGGATTACAGGTGTGTGCCACTGCGCCTGGTCTTGGTGGCTGGCTCAGTGCCACCCCTGGGCAGGGATGGTGCAGTGCCAGGGATTGAGCCTGGGTCCTTGTCTTGCCTAGGCAGGTGCTTAGTTCACTGAGCTGTCTCCCCAGCCCTTCCTTTGCATTTTTCAAGGTCCTAGCTCCTATCCAGCTAGGTTCTTTGAAGATAAAATATTGGCCTATATTACCCCAGGGGAAAATAAGACAGCAGGTGAGCCGCGTGAGCCAGCTGGGTAGGGAATGTGCACAACTCTTCTGGCATCGTTTACATAGTGAGAAGGAGAGAGAACCCTGAAAGACTAGAAGAGAGTGAGCATTTAGGCCCTGAATCATATCTGGCATCTCCTGTCTGTTTCTGTGCCCAGTATCAGACTGTCACTGGCATCATTAATAGCAACTCATAAAATAAAATCCACTTCACTGGGCTGGAGGTGTGGCTCAGCGGTAGAGCGCTTGCTCAGCACGCATGAGGCCCTGGGTACGGTCTACAGCACCACACAGCTCCAGTCTTCCGCAGGATATTTTTTTCTAATCTTTTCTTTCCTTTTTCTTCCAATACCGGGGACTGAACCCAGAGCCACTGAGCCACATCCCCAGCTTTTTTTATCTTTTATTTTGAGACAGGGTCTTGCTAAATTGCCCAAGTTGGCTTCAAACTTATGATCTTCCTGCCTCAGCCTCCCAAGTAGCTGGAATTATAGGCATGTGCCATTGTACCCAACTTCTTCTGTCTTTTTCTTTTGTTTTTGACTATGCAGAATCTCATTAAATATTCCAGGCTGGCCTTAAACTCACTATGTAGCCCAGGTTGGCCTGCCTCAGCCTCCCAAATGATGGTATTACAGATGTGAACCACCACAGCAGGTTTTGTTTATTTTGTCAGTTTCTAGCCTATCTTAATAACCTCTATTTTCCAGTAATGATCATAATAATGGCATTTTGGTAATGCTTTGTAAAGCACTTTAAAATATCCAATCTTCATAGTAACTGAGAAGTAATTATTAGCAGCACCATCTTTGAGATGAAGAACTAGGGTGAGAGAGACTGAATGATCTGGTCAAAAATAGACACAGCTGGAGGTTACAGACTTATCTCAAATTCCTGTTCAATTGATTCCAAATTCTTGCTATTTCCACCAAACCACTGTCCCTCTATTCAGATCTTAAAGATGGAGCTTGCAGAGAACCACAAATAAATATTTTTAAGAATCTTAATTCTGAAATGGCCATGATAGTACATGCCTACAATCCCAGCTCTGGGGAGGCTGAGGCAGGAGGATCACCTTAAGTTTGAGGCCAGTTTTTGCTACATGCTGAGTTCAAGGCCAGCCTGGAATACTTAGTGAGATCCTGTCTCAAACAAATACACAAACAAAGGATCATAATTTTGGGATACTAACCTGTAGGAAAATGTCCTCCAAAGAAGACATTGAATAGCTCTTCTGGTGTGATGTCAGCTTCAAAGTCTTTGTAATAATTATAAGGTCTGGCTTGAGGCGCAGTGACAGTCACCTGTTCATCTCCATATTCATCATAGCGGAGTCTCTTGTCGGGATTGCTCAGGACTGCAAATGCATTTCCTATTGCTGCAACAACAAGAAGGTGAGCAGAGCCTTTGCTGTGGCTGGGGAAGTCACGGCAGCAGAGGAGGACCCAGAGCCAGTGATGCAGGACCCAGAGAGAGAAGCTTGGGCCTGCGAAGTCCCCCAAAGTGTTTGCCTTTGAGACTGCCCATGATCCAGCTTGGAAAGCAAGAAACAGCACCATAATCAGACAAACTAAAAAAACTCCCAAAGTGCGAATTAACTCCTAATCAAGAGTTCTTGAGCCAGGCACGGTGGTGCATGCCTATAATCCCAGCACTTAGGGAGGCTGAGGCTGGAGGATCGGTGTGAGTTCAAGACCAGCCTGGGCTACAAAAGTGAGCTCAAGGCCAGCCTGAACTGCATAGCAAGATTCTGTCTCAAAAAGGCCAAAAAAAAAGAGCTCTTGCTTCAGCTGTCCTTGGACACCTCTCATGCCCCTCCTCAGTTCAAGCAGCTAATCACTGTAACTCTCAGACATGTTGGGGAAATGTCCTCTTTCTAGTCAGCATGTTCATCCATCAGAGATGGTAGAGTTGGCTAGCATGTGTGGGCCTCCAGCACTTGAAAGGCCTACGCAGGAGGATCACAGTGAGTTCAAGTCCAGGCTGCACTACACAGTGAGATCCTATCAAAAAGAAAGAAAGAAAGAAAGAAAGAAAGAAAGAAAGAAAGAAAGAAAGAAAGAAAGAAAGAAAGAAAAAAAGAAAGAAAGAAAGAAAGAAGCTTAACGGTAAAGCACTTGCTTAGCATGGATGAGGTCCAGGGTTTAACTCCCAGTACCACAAAAATACATGCAATCTGAAAATATGGAAATCAGTGGAAAAGATTTGATCTATGACTGTATTTATATTCTTTACATACAACTTTCTTATGAATATATTAATAATAAGAGGTTTATGGCGAGGCATAGTACACTCGTCATCCCAGCACTTTGGAGGCCAAGGCCAGTCTGAATTATATAGGAAGACTCTATCTCAAAAAACAAAAAGTGTGACAAAGATAAAACTGTGTATATGGCCTTATAAACCAATTTACTGTCACCAACTATCACAAGGGAAGAATTAAGCATAAATTCAGGAGCAGACCTTTAAAAGCATCTGTTGCTCCAGGAGCACAGTTCTTATCAGGGTGAAACTTCAGGGCCAGTTTTCTATAAGCTTTCTTAAGTTCCTCGTCACTGGCATTTCGGGCAACTCCTAGAATTTCATAGTAATTTCTGCACTTCTTGATCCTAAAGAAAAAAGAAAAAAAATTAGAAGTATGTGTACCCATAAAAATCCCTTTTACAATTAACTAAAAAATAATACACTGGTCCTCCCTCCAATGGGTGAGACCCAAAACAAGCCAAAAAGAAAACGAGTGAACCCACTCCCAAAACTTTCCAGTTCTCACCTAGACTTTTTCATAATGGGGTGTTATGGTTTGTGTCTAGTTGTCCCCCAAAGCCTCTAGCAGTCATGGGGCGGCTTCTGGAGTTTGTGATGGATCATTGTGGGTGTAGATGCTACACTTGCTCTGGGGCAGGACATTTGCACTGCGATGTAAGGGGGTGATGGGGAGAGAGCCTAAGCTGCTGCCACTCCCTTTGCTCTGCTCTTTGCTGCCCACGTGCAAGGTTGCTCTCTGCCTTGTTCTTCTCTGCCTTGGAGCCAGCTGCACATGGACTGAAACCTCCATGAAGTGTGAGCGAAGTAAACCTTTGCTTCTTTCATTTTAGGTGTTGGGCATTTGTCTCAGCAATGAGAGAAAAGTAACCGAGACATGGGGATTCCACTCAGGATTTCTGCACTGGGCTACATGTCCAGTATTTTTAATTTCTTTTTTGAAACATATTTATACCACTATGCCTCTCTGTATTTCAATAACTTTTTAATTTGGTATGGAGTCTGGCTATGCAGCTCAGACTCATAGTGATCGTCCTGTCTCAGTCTGTAATCCAGCACTGGGATTATAGGTATGCACCACCATGCCTGGTTTCAGGGCTGGCATGGTGCGCCCACAACCAGTTCCAGGGTTCTAGCGCCAGCATGGCATGCAGTACTGGGGATCGAACCTGGGTCCTTGCACTTGCCGGGCAGGTGCTCCACCGAGCTATCTCCCCAGCACTGAACTTCTTTTTCTTTTTTTTTAATCTTTCTTTCTTTCTTTCTTTCTTTCTTTCTTTCTTTCTTTCTTTCTTTCTTTCTTTATGTTATGGTGGCTCAGTCTGTCCAGGGAGTGGGGCTGGTGCAGCATGTGGTGCTGAGGATTAAACCGCAGTCCCTGCGGTTGCCTAAGCTTGCCTGAGCAGGTGCTTTAGACTGCTGAGCTATCTTGCTGGTCCCCTCCCCAGCACTGTATTTTAATAATTTTTAAAAATATAAAAGACTTCTGAAACTGGTCATATGGTTGGTGTATACCTGTAATCCCAGCACTTGGAAGGCTAAGAAAGGAGGAAAGTTCACCTACACAGGGCAATTTAGCAAGATCCTATTTCAAAATAAAAAAGGATGAGGATGTAGCTCAGTGGTAAAGTGCTCAGGGTTCAATCCCTGGTACCATAAAAATAAGTAAATAAGTAATTTGGGGGGACCCACTTGGGACTCCTTCTGTCTCTCATAGAAGCTTTTTTTTATCCTAATAAATATTTTCTGCTCTTTAAAAAAAATATGTGTTTTAAATTCCTTATAATCCTGAAGGGAGCTTCTATATGTGCAAGTTATATCTACTGGGACAGTATTTTTTGGTTTGTTATTATTTTTATTTTTTGAGACAGTTTTTTTTTGTTTGTTTGTTTGTTTGTTTGTTTTTTCAGGGGACCGGCGTTCAATCTCATGACCTTGCACTTTCTCAGCAGACACCTGTGTCACTGAGCTATCTCCCCAGCCCCTGAGACAGGGTTTTGGTTTATAGTTCAGGCTAGCCTTGAACTCACTTTATACATGGACCTCAAACTCTCAGTAATCTTCCTGCCTCACCCAGCTGAGGGCTAGGATTACTGGTGTGTGCCACTGTGCCCAGCAGAATAGTTTTTACTACACTAGAAATGAAAACAAAAATTACATCACATGGCCTTTCAAACATTCCACTGTACAAATCATGAGAAAATGAGAGTAGAAAAGACAAGTGGCACATTTGTATTATTCTGAAAACAATCTTTCTGTCTTTTTAGTACTGGGGATTGAATTCAGGGCTTTCTCATTTTTTAAGAGTTGGTGGATTATAACATGAACATCTCAGTCAAAATGCCTTCACTGGATGAAAAAATGGAAATAAAGCTTTTGTAAATAAGGAAGGAAAGAAGAGCTGAAGAGTAGGCAGGGGAATAGGGGAAAACAAGAATTAAAATATAACATGTACAAGTACAAATTCCCTATGGTGGGCCAGGCGTGGTGGTAATCCCAGGACACAGGAAACTGAGGCAGGAGGATTGCTGAGAGTTCAAGGCTAGCCTCGGTTACATAGTGAGTTCAAGGCCAGCCTGAACCCTGTCTCAAAACTACCAAAATTAACTTTTTAAAAACTTCCCTATGATGAATATGATCATCATGTACACATAAAATGTATGAATAAACTTATAATTTAAAAAAATAGAGATGCTTTCAAAAGCCATGGCTAGCTAATCTGGGCAACACTGGAAAAAAATGCCTTAATCTGGATTTGTTCACGCTGTATACTTGACCTCTGTATCTTAGTATTATCTTCCAAAAAATGGGCTAATTATTATACCTATATTCCAGAATTAATGTTACAATTACTGTAATCACTATATACTCAAACATGTACTAGTAACAATAAAAATATGGTATGGTTAAATAAAGTATCTACCAAAAAGTGCTTACTAGCAACTGACACTAAATAAACATTAGTGGCTAGGTGCCATGACACACACTGTAAACCTAGTTATTCAGGAGGCTGAGGCAGGAAAATCAAAAGTTTGAGAGCAGTTTGGGCCACTTATTGAGACTCTGTCTCAAAAATAAAATAAAAGGGCTGGGGATACACAGCTCAGCAGTAGTGGGCTTGCCTACAATGCTCTAGACCTTGGGTTCAACTCCTGGCAAACAGATAAATAATCAATCAATCTTTAGCTACTTTAGCAATATATATCTACCTTTCTTTTCCTTTTTTTTTTTTTTGAGATGGGGTTTCACTATGTAGTTCAGGCTGGCCCTGAACTCACTTTGCAGCTTAGGCTGACCTTGAACTTGCAGTGACCCTCCTGCCACAGCCTCCATGGTACTGGGATTACAGACCTGGGTTGCCACTCCTGGATCTACCTTATTCTTTTAAAAGCTGCTGTAAGTCAGTAACACAGGCTGAATTATAACGCAGGCTCTAGGGCGAGGAATATAGCTCAGTAGCACAGCACCTGCCTTGAAGCACAAGGTCCTGAGTTTGAATTCTCTACCAAAAAAAAAAAAAGGGGGCAGGATCTAAATGAACCATATCTCATCCTAAAGAGTTTTCCAATTCTAATTCTGTTTCTATAGCAGATACTCACTTGTCTATGACCCATTCTCTATTGCCCTCTTAAATTTGTTTTATGAGCACTTTATAGAGAAAGAATTCACATGCCATAGTTACCTTTCAAAAATGTACAGTTCAGGTTTTTTGAGGGATTCTATTTACAGAGTTGTATATCCATTAGTACTATTTAATTTCAGAATATTTTCTGCCAGACATGGTGATGCATGCCCATAATCCCACCATTTAGAAGGCTGAGGCAGGAGGATCCTTAGGAGTTCAAGGCTAGCAAGACTGTTTCAAAGACCAGTGATATAGCTCAGAGGACCAAGTGCTTGTTTAAGTAAGTGCAGGGACCAAGATTCAAACCCTGGCATAGTATGCCATGCCAGCCCCGCCCCAGGGTGCACTGAGTAGGCAATGGAGTCCAGGAGTGGTGGTGCACACCTGTAATCCCAGCACTGGGGAGGCACAAATCAGGAAGAGCACTACAGAGTCTGAGCTGCACAGTGAGACCCTGCACACACACACACATACACACACAAAATGAATGTCCAGCCTGATGAGAAAGCTCAATGGACTAAGTACCTGCTTAGGCAAGTGCAGGGACCAGGCACCACATGCCACACCAGCCCTGCGCATGCTGAGCTGGCCCCTGAGACTGGACGTGGTGGCCCATACCTGTAATCCCAGTACTGGGGAGGTTGAAAACAGGTGGATCACTATGAGTCCAAGCTGCATTTTGGACTCTGTACCAAATACATTTTAAAAAAAAATCATCACCACAAAAATAAACCCACACCCACTAGCAATTTTTTATTTTTTATTTTTTTTGCAGGACTGGGGATTGAACTCAGGTACTTGTGTTTGCCAGGCAAGCACTTATTCTACTGAGCTATTGTCTTAGTTACTTTTTACTCGTTGCTGGGACATACCCAACCCCCAAAATGAAGGAAGGAAAGGTTTATTTAGCTCACAGTTACTGGAGGTTTCAGTCTATATTTGGCTGGCCGAAGGCTGAGTGAAACAGGGCAGAGAGCATCCAGTTCAAGGCGGCAGAACAGCAACAATCATGACAGAGGCAACAGACCAACCAGGGCACAGAGAGCAACAGCGTAAGTCTGTCTCTCTGTCTCCCCTTATATTACATTCAGGCTCTCTGCCTCAGTCTATTCGTCTTAGGCCACACCCATAATCCCAGAAGGACTCAGACCCATGGTCCCATCAATACTAAAACACATAATCCCAGTGGACCATGAGTTAGTCTCAAACTCTAGAAGTCCCCGCCCCATGATTGCATGAGGCTTTGGGGGGACAACTAGACATAAACCATAACATTCCGCCCCTGGACCACCAAAGTCTCATGCACATCCCTTTGTGCAAAAGACATTTTAGTTCATCTGGAAGAATTGCCAAAGTCCCAACAGTTTTGGCATTGCTGAAAAGTCCAAGTTCCAAGTCCTCTCCAAGATCCAAGGCAAACTCTCAACTGTGTTTGTATAAAAGAAAAGTTAAACATATCTAACATTCAAAGGTACAAGATAAACATTACCAATCCCAAAGTTGCAAACAACAGGGTAATACAAAACACTGGGACCAACACATGTCCAAAATCCAGCAGGGCAAACATTAAATCCCATAGTTCCAACTGGAACATCCAAAGCAGTCTGCACTGAGTTGTGAGCTTCAAAGGCCTTACACGGCTCCGCCCCTACAGCACTGTTGGTGGTAGTTTCTATGGCTTCTCTCTTAGATGAGATTTGCTCCCTCTTTGCAGTTTCCCTTAGGCAATCCACATTGCTGCCTTTTCCAAACTTCTGGGGTCTCCACTGAATAGGCTTCTCACTCTCTGCTTCACATACTGCCCTCTCAGGGGCACACTGCCTGGCCTCCCAGGCTTTCTTCTGAAATCAAGGTGGAAGCCTTCTTAACCTAACAACTCTTGCATTCTTTTATTTATTTGTTTGTTTGTTTGTTTTCTTGTTGTGTTTGTTTGTTTCTTTCTTTATTTTGTGGCTGGCTCAGCCTGCCCTGGTGGTGGCGCTGGCGCAGCATGTGGTGCCGGGGATCGAACTGCAGTCCCCGCAGTTGCCTGAGCCCTCCCAAGCAGGCGCTTTAGACCACTGAACCATCTTGCCGGCCCCACAACTCTTGCATTCTGAATGCACCTAAAACCAATGTCATGTGGATGATGCCAAGGTCTGCTGCCAGCTGGAGCAGTAGCCAGGCTTCCTTCTCTCTTGGTTGTAGCGGTGGAGTGCCTGGATTGATGAACACTGACCTTGATTCCAAGGAACAAATTCTCCATGCCGGCGCCATTTTGGAACCTGGTTTGGCCACTGCCACCATTCTGGTACTTGGGTCTGTGCAGCTTTCTTCTCAAGGCAAAGCTTCTCTCCTTTGCAATTCTGGGGCTGCAAAAGGCGCAGAGCTGCTGCCTCTTGTGATGCCCTCAGGCCATCCTTTTGATTCTCTGGTTCCTTCCCA
>PVKN010037193.1:0-11292 GCA_004027915.1 Capromys pilorides
AAAAAAAAAAAAAGAAAGCTGTTACTGCCTGTTCTACATCCAAAACAAAGCAGGTTCAGCCAGAAGGGAAATGGTTTTTGTGATGTTAACTAGCTAGCTGGAAAGCCAGAGTGAGAATTAGGTCTTTTAGCCAGGCGTGGTGATGCATGCCTTTAATGAAGCACTTAGGAAGCTGAGGCAGGAGGATCTCCACAAGATACAGGCAAAGTCTGGGTACACAGTGAGTTCAAGGCCAGCATGGAATACATAGTGAGACGACAATAAAAAATCATTTTCTGAGTGCTGCCTTTGCCACCATGTTACATGCCCATAAAGGACACACGTACCATGTTTCTAAAGGGAAGAGCAACCAATGTTAAAGATAGCTCATTATGCTTGAAGCAGTTGAAGAAAGTTTCTCAGTTGAGGAAGCCTCAGATTTTAAAATCAGTTATCAGTAACTGATTTTTTTTTTTTTTTTTTTTGTGGGACTGGGGTTTGAATTCACAACCTTGTACTTGCCAGGCAGGCACTTGTACCACGGAGCTATCTCCCCAGCCCAGTTTTTTTTTTTAATCATGGAAGTAATGTATTTCCTTGTGAGAGAGCTGAGAGTTCAATATTAAATGTGGAGGGGAGATTTCAAGTCCTCCTGGTTGCTCCGAACTTGGATGGGTACTGTGACAAGAGTGAGGTGGTGGGCTTGGCTGCAGGCAGTAGACAGAACATAATCTAAGGGTTGTGCCCCAGTGTAAAGCTCAGGGAGGTGGATATGGGTGAGGCTGGTAATCAGCAGGCAGGACTGTGGTGTTCAAGAGCATGAGCCATGGAAAGACACAAGTCCACTGGGATGGGCAGTCCTTGATATCTAGTTTTAAAGGTCAGAGTCCAGGAGTCCCAGCAGAGCTAGGCTGAGCCCTTTAGGCAGGGCACTGTGCAGCCTTTTGCAGGGCCCCAGGACCCTGCAGTAAGGCCTGTGAGGAATCCTCTGATGCTCAAAGTGATTGTTTACTCTCTTCTTCCAAAACAAGGTCTTCACTGCCCTGCTGGGGGAAGGGAAAGCTCCAGTATCCAACTCTTGGGACCCTTGGAGAGAGAATGTCCAGAGGTGAAGCCAGAGAACTGGGGCAGCACACCCACCTGAGCTTCAAACCTAGCCACAGCATCTATGTAGGAGCAGGGCAGTGCAGGGCTCCCCGGGAGTCAAGAGATGTCCCCTAGGGCAGCTCCACTTCAGTGCCGCAGCTCAAGATGTCAAGGAAGCTCACTGCTCACCCACCCTTACCCCATTTACCTCTCCATATGGAGAGGACAACTAAGGTCTAAGGAACAGTATTTCCTTAGTGCAGATGAGAGGACTTTATGTATTTGGTACAGGGTCTTACTACACAGCTTGGACTCATAGTGATACTCCCGTTTCCAGCCTCCCCAGCACTGGGATTATAGGCATGCGCCACCATGCCCGGTCTCAGTGGTCAGCTCAGTGTGCCCGGGGCAGGGTTGGCATGGCACGTGGTGCCAGGGCCAGTCCCTGCGCTTGCCTAAGCAGGCACTTATTTCCCAGAGCTACCACCCTACCTCACCGGTGCTTGTTTAGGGAATTTTGTAAGAAAAAAATTATTTATGTTCAGTACAAGCTTCTACGCTGAAGTTTTCAATCCTGGTTGAATCCATGGACGCAGAACCCACTGACAGGGAAGTGACTGTATTTGCATTTGCCAGTCTTTATGCCTCAGCAGCACTCATGTCCGACTGTTGCTTGTTCTGCCCAACAGGACCATTAGGACTACTTCGCTTGCAGCTGGTCTTTACCTTGCTCCAAAGCTGAACAGCCACATGTCCCATGGTGGCAGTGAAGCTTGTCCATCCATACTGGGCAGATGCTCAAGTCTGGGGATCATCTGCTTGCTTTGTGGGACAGGTGATGATGCGTGAAGGCAGATGAACCAGACCCCCTGCCCCATAGCCATTTTTTCCCCCATAGCTTTTTCTATGTAGTAGTATTTTCATCCCCCCACCAAAAAAAGGCCTTTATGGGATTATTTTATGGAGAGGACAACTAAGGTCTAAGGAACAGTATTTCCTTAAGCTAAGTCGAAGGTCCTAATTCCTATTTGCAGACTAACATGTTACCCTTGTACAAAGAAAAGCAACCCTGTTTGTTTCTGTCCTTTGAAGGAACCCCAAATGCTGCTGCCCTCATCTCCAGCACTTCCCTAGCTCTCACTGTTTGTTTTCGCTCTTCATTCTATTCTCTGCCACACCTATATGACTCAGCCCACAAACCTGGGAAGATTGTGACCTTTGTCTTCTGGGCCCTTTCCTCTCCTAGGAGCACCTATCCGTTGAAGATTTCACTAAGGCTTTGGGAATGACTCCAGCTGCCTTCTCCGCCCTGCCTCGGTGGAAGCAACAAAACCTTAAGAAAGAAAAGGGACTATTTTAAGAAGCAGAAATAATTGTGGTTCTAAGGCAGCACCATACCCTGCTTTCGAAGTTTTGTCATTACTGGTTTTAGTCCCACATCAACTGAAGAAAACACTCCTAGCTGCCTGAAAGGCGGAAGGATGTGGCAAGGCCACTTTAGTAATCTACCTACTCCTTCACAGAAAGAAGTCACCTCCCCAAGGAACCTGAAGGGGGTTAGACTGTTTTGTCTCCTGGACCATCGCATCATTTTTAACCATCTTATTTTAGAGCTTTTCCTCAAGAGGGGCAGCCCAACACTTCACATCAGCTCTGAGGCGCTGCCTTTTTAAAAAATACCTATCTACAGCAGGTGGGCCGAAGCACTGCGCAGTTTTACATCTTTCCCACAGTAATGGCCTCTGCATTTCACATGTGCTTTCCTCACTACCTTACTCAGGTGCTAAGTGAAAGAGAATCCCCTTCTTTGGAGAGTTGAATGGCCTAGGAGACTGCCTTCCTGGGCTACACAATATTCATTAAATAGTACCTAGTGAGAATAGCACATCCACTGGTTCTAGGCCTGAGGTCTAAAGCAAAGCATGATATGAAATGCTAATGGTTACTAACCCCCTACCCCACTCTAACAAGGCAGAAGCAATGTTACCCAGAAGCCTCTGCTAGGCTTCGCAGGCTCTTTGGAACAAAATCAGAGGAACTTGGAGGTTACCATTGCCTAACGTCAGGCTGCTGCGTGAGTCTTGGCAGGCGGTCAACGAAGGTGATGTCCACAACTTCACATTGGTGTTAAAGATGTGTGCAACAGTGTGTCCTTTTTAGAAGTTAACAGTCAAACCAGCAGCAGGTTAATAAAGGCTTTAATTTCACACACCAAAAAATTTTGTATAATTTAAAAAGGAAACAAAAGCAAAAACCATGAAAGATCCAGAGGTACAATTCTGCTAAAACACAGATAAAAGTGCCACTCCATATAAAACAGCAAAAATCAGAATAAAGTCACTATAAACACACACACACACACACACACACACAAAACCCCTCACAAAGTGGTCAAAGCTGCTACCAATCCTGGGAGTGGCTCATTAGCCAAGTGTAGAAACCTTACTTCTGCTGGTCTCTCCCAAAGCAGAGCTACCAATGGTAGGCCACTGATGTGGAGGTGGTACGAAATGCAGAGGGGAGGGAATCTGGGGATTGGAGGTTTGCACACCTACATGTGGTCTCTGAAACAGATCAGTCTGGCTACTTTCCTTTGTTCTGGCATTTGATCTGGTGACCTTGAATCCTGACTCCACCTCCTCCTCATCCACTTTTTATGCCAGCAGGCACACCTATACTTTGAATCTCTATACTTAGTCCAACATCACTAAAATCAAATGCCTTTTTTTAGAGGCAGTATCTTGCTTCAGCTGGTTTTGCACTTACTATGTAGTCCTGGTTGGCTTTGAAATTCATGAGCTTCCTTGCTTCAGCCTCCCAAGTGCTGGGATTACAGGTGTGTACCATCATACCTGGCTTCTATTCATACTGGCACATTTTGAACTAAAACTTCAAAATCTTAGACACATTGTATACACGGAAAAGAAACAACTTACTGTGTATAAATAGAATGAAACTGCCTGAAGCCTAGCAGTCAAAAGCAAGCCACAAAGGAACCAATGATTGTGGTGAAACAGCAAAATAATTCTATCACAAAACTTTCAAGGCTTAGCTATATAGCTTTCCAATAAAATATATTTCTTCAGATGTTGCTAACACATATCAATAAAGAAAGAATTTCGAAGTAGTGTATCAAAAAGATGATGTAGAGCAGACAGCTGTGTCTGTACACACCTGCAAGAGAGTAAAGAGATGTGAAACAAGATGGGGAGACAAATCCATCTCCACCTTGATGGGACAACTAGAACAGATTTCCATCTGGGGCTCGGTCGCTAATATCTTTAGAACCTCCCAATATGTGTGAGATCCACCTGTACTTGGAGCTCCAGGTGTTCCCCAGATTTAAAGTGGGGGAAAAAAAAAAGATAATCCACCTCCAGGATCAATTATAGGAAAGAAAGGTTGGATAACTAAAGTTGTTTGCTGTAGCTGTATCCCGAGGATGGAAAAGAGGAAGGGTAATGTAGTGTCTGTTTCAATGTACCCTCTTTAGGAGACCACAATTTTGCAATTTTTTTCCTCTTTAACTGTGATATGGAAGAGTAAATTTACAGATTTTTTTGGCAAAGATTCTAAATCATAAAGCCTTATACATGATTTTGTATTTGATCAGAAAAAGAAATGTATAGTTTAATATGTGTATGTGGAATTAATGAACTGATCTGTAGCATAACTGTATTTTCTAAAAGGTAAACACACATTTGTTATATGTGCTGCTGAGCTATTTGTTAGGCCCAGAATTAACAGAGCACAGCAAGTCAACCGTTTTAGAATCAGAACTATAAATAGGAGATCAACTAGTGGATCTGATTTTTATTCTGCTGAGATAAAACTTATGTGTACAAACATTATACTTCTACAAAAATTATCTTCTTACAGCCTTTAGTCTTGAATATTAAAATGGTATCTGTTGACGTGCAACTTTCTGACTCTCCACAATATTAGAAAACAGAAATCAACAAGTTTAGTTTTCTCTTCCAAAAATTTCAACTAAGATCATAAGGTTGTGTACAAAATCAATTGCTATAACATTCCAATTCAGTCATTTAAAGTAACGTATCATATATTTGGATTTGGCATGGTCAATGGGTTCACAATTGGGCTCACTTCCTCCAACTTCAGTACTACTCTGTTACCATCCAATTTTCCCCTTCCTGGCCCCAACCTGCTAACTGACCCAAGCCCCATCTATGGGCAAACTGATCACACTGTGAAAAAAAATTATATAGATATATATTATCTATTTATAATTTAAAAATATATACAGTCAACTAAACAAACAAAAACCCCACACACAACCCTACCCCTGTCAATATAGTCTAGCTGAAATCTCCATTTATAGTGAAGTAAGTTAAAGAGGGAAGGGAGAGGGGAAGATTCACAAGGCCACAACAAAGGACAGAGTACAATTCAAGTCCCAGATTTGCAAGGAGGAGCACTGAGGTAACTCATATATTCTAGGAACCTATTTTCAACAAGCCCTGCCCAAGACATAAAAGTCAAACCAAAAACTTCTATGCCAAGCATTCTACGCTATACACACAGGGAAGCTATGAAAACAACTCCACTGAGCTGCTCATGAGACCATCTCAGTTTATGGCGCTATCTTGCTTTTCTCTATGTCTTAATGCGAACCTCACTTCGCATCATTCCCCATCATTTTACCAAGTTTTCAAATGCAGAGACAAGGAATAGAGTAACTGAAGAATTTAATCACCACCACTGCACTCATTTATGAGAAATATGCTTATTTGAAAACCAAAACAAGAATCTTGGTAGAAAACAAAAATTTAAAAACAACACAAACAAACATTTCTTTCTGCTCTAAACTACTCCATATAACTACCACCGTACCATTTTGAAACATTCACTATGGTAACGTGCTGGTAGATGGCAGGAAGCAAAGCATTAATCAGTAGTTAAGCAAAAGTGCTGAGGCCATTTACAATTCCAAGGTCCAAAATTTTAGAATAGGTGACCCCATCAGAACACAAAGAAGTTTCCAGAGGGGGGTTGCACGGCTCTGAAGGCAATTTTACATAAAATGCGTTGTATCTTTTATGATGAATTTTAACAAGTATTTTTCCCTCTAAAAACCTGATGTGTTTTGTCCCTACCTAAGAACTTAAGAGTAATGCTTTCATCTATAATAAAAGCAAGGAAAATCAGAGAAAAAAATGAAGGTTTCGTTTTGCTGTATTGAACTATGTGTGATCCTAATGCTGGGTCTCACAGAATTCTGCCTCAAGCCACCCTTCCTGCAGCTGGCAAATCTGCTGACCCGAGCTGGGTGTTTCAGCTAAGGGATTAAGGCAGCACTCGATCCTGCATCTCCACTCAGCCTCAACTCAGAGCACCTAGAAAGAAAAAAATATATCATGCACCTTAGTTATTTGTTAGTTCTTGGGATTAACTAAACCAGTCACATTTTATTCTCACCCTGTTCTAGGGGTGAATCGAGACAGTAATTAAATGCTCAAGTTTTTTCCTACAGCTCATGTACTTAATTTCACATGTGCAGCAGGATTTTGGCTTTAGTGGTCCGGGGTTTGAGCTGAAACACAGCAGCACCCCTCTTGACCTCTCTGCCTGGGAGGCAGAGGCACTAGCCTTTTTTCCTTCTGCCTAAGCATCCCTCCAAGAGCATCCCAGTTGGAGCAATATGACCGTTCTATTAGAAGTTTGGGGGCTGGTGAGATAGCTCAGTAGAATAAGTGCTTGCCTGGCAAGCGCAAGGTCCTGAGATCAATTCCCAGTACCACAAAAAAAAAAAAAAAAAAAAAAAAAAAAAAAAAAAAAAAGTTTGGGCTATTACACATTAGGGTCACGCCTGCTCCATGATACAAAAGAAAAGACTCTAACTTCGCCATCACAATAATATGAATGAACAGGATTAATAAAGTGTGTCAAGAAACCTCTTTAGAGGGCCAGGGAAATAGCTCATAGAGTGAGCACTTGCTGGGCAAGTGCAAGGGCCTGAGTTCAATCTCCGGTCTGCCCTCCCCAAAAAAATCTCTTTAGAAAACAACATGAGGTGTATAATGAATGCCAAAGATAGGACTGTAACACATTCCAAAGCACCAACAATCCATTTCTTGGGAACTGCATGTAAACAGCATAGGCATGACAGATTCATGAAACTTAAAAGAATAAGCTATTAAAAAGCTCAAGTCAGACAACAGAAATGCCTCTTGCGAGGAGGACAAATGGTTGTTAGCATAACATGGAGAGCTGGTTTTCCAGTGAATTTTACTTGTAAGAAACGCGCACAAAGAACAGATTTAAATGAAGCCAACTGATTTCTGTATCTTTGTACATTTTCCAGGTGAATGGACTCTTAACACTCTTACTTTTTTCCAACCTTCCTGTAAGATTTTCTCTTTTTTGGTTTTTTTAAGACAGGGTCTTGCTATGTTGTCCAGGCTGGCCTTGATCTCACTGTGTAGCCCAGTTTGGCCTCAAAATCATACCAATCCTCTTGCCTCAGCCTCCCAAGTGCTGGGATTATAGTGGTGCATCACTACGTCCGGCTTGCAGTTAACTTCGAGCAGGCACACTCTTGTGGTTCACCCCAACTCCTTAAGGCTCCATTCATCCTGCATGTGTATGTACATATATATATACACGTATATATATATATATATATATATATATATATATATATATATATGTATTTATTTACAACATGTACTCCTACGACAAAATGAAGTACCACTCTCATAGGAGAAAAAAAGGATAATCAGCTACACACGAGACCAAGGTGCCCATAAAATAGAATGGAGTATTTTACATAATTGCAATTTTTGTCTTTTGGTTTGGCCCTGAGCTGTTTGTTTGTTGTTCCCGCATCAAGTAGAATTCCAAATTCCCTTGGGCAGAGGAAAGGTGACACTGGTGGCAGTGAGAGAAAATGCAGTGCACACTGCCGAGGAGGCTTCCTCATGAGGTCAGACGGGCAGCCTTTCCTGTTTCCATGCTAAGTGCCTGAGAGTTCTTCTCTGTTTCTAGCAGCTCATCAAAGATCTCCCTTAAAATAAAACACAAAACACAACAGGAAGGTCAGGGAACAGAACCAAAACACAGACAAGAGAAAAAGCAACATGAGAGAGATACTGATAAAAGTGTGCACAAGGCCGGCGAGATGGTTCAGTGGTCTAAAGCGCCTGCTTAGGAGGGCTCAGGCAACTGCGGGGGCTGCAGTTCGATCCCCGGCACCACATGCTGCGCCAGCGCCACCACCAGGGCAGGCTGAGCCAGTCACAAAATGAATAAATAAAGAAACAAACAAACATAACAAGCAAACAAATAAATAAATAAATAAAATTTAAAAAAAAAAAAAAAAAGTGTGCACAATTGTATTTGATGCTTATATTTTACTCAATAAATGCCCCACTTGTTCTACCACCACTTTAAATCCCTAATAATTTCTGAGAATGGAGTAAACTGGCAATAAAAATGCTATGCAGCTGAATGTGGTGGTGCACTTGGGAGACTGAGCCAAGTGAATTCAAGGCCAGGTTAAGCTACATAAGTGAACTCAAGGTCAGCTTGCACTTCACAGCAAGGTCTCAAAAAACAATGTAGTTTCCATTCATATCAGTCAGAACCTAGCTAGATAGAACTAGAAGGCCAAGGCGAAATTGGCTGTTGCAGCACACACCCATAATCTCAATGCATGGAGGCTGAGGGCAGAGGCAGGATGATCACCATGAGTTCAAGGCAGCCTGGGCTACCAGGCTGAACTACATGCCTGAACTACATGGCAAGACCCTATCTTAAAACAAAAACAAAACAAAAAGTACAAGGGCATAAAAGTTTATGATAGAGTATCTTTTATCATAGCATAAAACAGTATTAAGTTCTACATCTACATAATATTGTGCAGCTAATAGTTTTTTGTGTATGCAACAGTTAATGCTAAGTTGACAGAAAATCTTCTAGATTTATAAGGAAATATGGAGATATAACCCTGAAGCAAAAAACAAAAAATTGGCATCCAATCAAGTAATGTGGGAATGTTTTATTCTTGAAAAAGAATTCAAAGCTGGGCGTGGTGGCGCGCGCCTGTAATCCCAGCACTTGGGAGGCTGAGGCAGGAGGATCGGGTGCAAGTTTGAGACCAGCCTGGGCTACAAAAGTGAGCTCAAGGCCAGCCTGAACTGCATAGTGAGACCCTGTTTCAAAAAGACAAAAAAAAAAAAAAAAAAAGAAAAAGAATTCAAGTAAGTTTTAGTCAGTTGTGTGGTACTGGGCAGTTTCTTACTTGTGCATATAAAAGAAGATGTAACCACTCCGATCTCGATCCGTCTGCACAGCAGTCTCTTGGATTTTAGATACTTCCAGGTCATTGTAAGTAAACCACGCCTGCTTTTTAATGTCATACACGTCACTAATGTAATGACCTGCAATAAGCAGTTACACCTGTTAACACAATTTATATTGGGAGTGATCAAGGAAAAGCTTTTTTTTCTTGATGCATTCAACTTATACTTTACCAAGCCAGACAGAATAACAAAAAGAGGCAACTGACAATACCCATTTACCTGAAGAAGAGGTGCTGCCAATGTGACTGACGACACTGATGAGCCGATAGGAATGAGGGAGAGTCCCTGTCTGGAAAACAGAAGTAGGCATGACTTCTCATTTGAATAAAAGTAAAACACTGGATTTGAATTTATTATCAAAGCTAACACAGTTAAGCTCCAGTGCAGGATTTATTTATTTATTTTGAGCATAATAGTGTAATACTTTATTGAACGATATAAAAAAAAAGTAGAAGAAGCAAAAAGAAAGGGAAGGAAGACAAAAAGTAAAAGACATGTTCTATATGCAGGATAGACCACTGCTGGACTCAATAATGAAATCTGGTGGTTACAGTGTTTGTATCTTCTGGTCCAAGAATAACCTAATGAAATCATTAAAAAGAAAACAAGAAAAAAAGAAAAAAGGAGCTATGCACCAAATTATTCATAGAGCATCTATAATAATGAAAAACTGGGGGCCGGCCAGATGGCTCAGTGGATTCAAGCACAGGCTTAAGCAGATGCAGGGACCGGGGTTTGATCCCAGCCTTGCTCCCCAGGGTATACTGAGATGGCAACTGAGACTGGGTATGGTAGCACGAACCTGCAATCCTAGCACTAGGGAGGCTGAGAACAGGAGGATCACTATGAGTGTGACCCATATAGTGAGACCCTATAGACCCTATACTAAATACATTAAAAAAAGAAAAGCTGGAACTAACAATATATGCAATAATAGCTAACAGGCTGCTGGTATAGCAATTCAATCAGTATTATTTAATTAAAACAATAAAAAACTACTCTGCCAAACATTGTGGGGGAATATCTATAATTTTAGTACATAGGAGGCTGAAGCAAGAGAATCATTATTAGTTTAAGGCCACCCTAAACTACATAGTAAGACCCTGTCTCAAAAAACCAACCATAGAGTGCAGTGCCAGTCCTGCCCCTGGGGTGTGCTGAGACAGCAATTGAGTGTGTGGTATGCCTGTAATCCCAGAGCTTGGGAGGCTGAAACAGGAGGATTATTACTATGAGTCCAATCTGTGTAGTGAGACCTTGTAGACCCTGTACTAAACACATTTAAAAACAAACAAAAATTCCCAAAAACCCAACAACAACCAAATAAAAAATTGCTGGGTGTGGTGGTGCACACCTCTAATACTAGCACCCTTGAGGCTGAGGCAGGATTACTGCGAGTTCAAGGCTATACACTAGGTTACAAAGTGAGTTTAAGGCCAGCTTGAACTGCACAGTGAGATTCAGTGAGATCCTGTGTCTGTCTGTCTGTCTGTGTGTCTGTCTGTCTGTCTCTCTCTGTCACACACACACACACACACACATGCACACAGAAAGCAAGTGGCATTTAAGGAAAGAAGGGTAAAAAAAGACCAATGTGTTCTTTTCTTTTTTTTTTTGAAATATATCAAGCACTGTTGCTTTAATATCATCTTATTTTTTAACATTCTGTATCATTTCTAGTATTTTAAAAGTTATTCTTCCCATCTTTTTTTTTTTTTAAACTTCAACTTTTCTATAGAAAATGAGTGGGTATATCATTATATTGGACTTGGGGTACAGAAATATTAAGCTCAAATAAGCCATTTACAGAGTTTTTCAAATTGCAATATTTTTAAAAATCTACAAGTCATGAGTACATGTGCAATGTCCCTACTTCGTTTTCTTTCTTTTTTTTTTTTTTCTG
>PVKN010037194.1:0-11290 GCA_004027915.1 Capromys pilorides
ACTGAGCTATATCCCTGGACCTAATTAAGTATGATACTGGTATTGCTCTTATGTTTTTATTTTATTTATTTATTTTTTGAGACAGGGTCTCACTGTGCAGTTCAAGCTCAGTAAGTGATACTCTTGCCCGCTTGCTACGTGACTAGTCTTCCCATTGGATGCCAATTTTAATCTATTTTACCTGAGCAATGGTGCTTGTAATCTCATTGGTTGACCATAGTCTTTCTCCCACGTCATACCCACTTAAATGAGTTCCCACGTCTTCTCTATAAAATCCCTGGAGAAGACAACTTCCCGGGAAACCTGCTCGGGTTCCCTTCTGTCCCTCTTCCCAGACAGAAGCTTCCTTTCTGTTAATAAATCTATTCTGCTCATAACCTCCATCTGTTCCTAAAATTCATTCATCAGTTTTAGAGAACACTAACTCTTCAGGTTGGGGATCATTTTCCCCTGCATCAATACCAACTAATGGCTAATCTTATGGCTCTCTTGAGGTATTTTAAAGCTAATCTGAAATATTATGTTGCCTTACCTCTAAACATGTCAGAATGTTTATAATTTATACTTTTTGGTACTGGAGGTTGAACCTAGAACCTTCTCAGTGAGCTCCATTCCTAGCTCCATCATTTTATTTATTTTCAATTTTAATTTTGGGACAAGGTCTTGCTAAATCTCTAAATTGTTGTGTTTGTTTGTTTCTTTATTTTATTTGTTTTGTGGCTGGCTCAGCCTGCCCTGGTGGTGGGGGGCTGGCGCAGCATGTGGTGCCGGGGATCGAACCGCAGTCCCTGCAGTTGCCTGAGCTTTTCTAAGCAGGCGCTTTAGACCACTGAACCATCTCGCCGGCCCTAAATCTCTAAATTGTTCAGGCTGATCTTGCCTCAGCCTCTCAGAGATCTGGGATTAAAGTTGTGTACCACTATGCCTGGCTCATACAACACAGTTTATGATAAAGCAAAAGAAAAAGTAAGCTGCTAAGGTCTAATCATGGGCCTCAAAACTCATGGGTTGGCAACTTAATAATGTTATGAGGTGCAGCCTCTGAGGAGATCTTTAGATTGCAGGTTTTGGAGCTCATGAGTAAGTTAATGTCATTTAAAAAGGGCTTGATGGAAGGAGTCTGGTCTCTGTCCTTCTGACCATTCCACCATCTGAGGATATTACATTCCTCTTCTCTAGAGGCACAAAGTCCAGGGGAAGTCTTGGGTGCACATAGCCTCCGACCAGACAGCTGAACCTGCCGGCCGGCACATCAATCTTGACCTTCCCAGTCTCCAACTATGAGAAAATAGATCTTTAAAAAAAGTTTCTGAGCCTCAGGTCTTTTGTTATCATAGTACAGAGAAAGACTGAGAGAAATAACTCAAGTACCAGTTGATGGAAGAATGAATAAATAAAATGTAAACAGTGGAATTCTACCTACCTATCTAGCTATGAATGAAGTATGGCTACATTTTAAAAATGTGGATGAGCCTCCCAAAATTAAGTAGCAAAATCTCTGCATGAGGATGCTACAGAAATAGCTTAAAGATTCAAAATATGAAAAATAGGATGTGGTACGTTAGAAATACAGGTAGTTAGGCCAGGGAGTGCAGGGTCCTGAGTTCAATCCCAGTAACACACACACAAAAAAATTATTGGGGGGCGGGGGGCTGGGGAGATAGCTCTGGGGCACAAGTGCCTGCCTGACAAGTGCAAGGTCCTGAGTTCTCCACAAGAAAGAAAGAAAGAAAGAAAGAAAGAAAGAAAGAAAGAAAGAAAGATCATTTCAAATAAAATGACAGTTTTCCTGAAACCAGGACCCTACAAGTTAAATAGATGATTCTGTGGCTCAGTGGTCAGTGTAAGCCAGGTAATTTCAAAGCAGTCATATCAGAATCCCTATCTATGTCTTTAATCACATAAACACAGTTTATTTACCAAATTCCTAAAAGGAAAAATTTTATCACTACCAACATCTTTCCCACCCAAATAAGGAAACCGGATAAAACCTGATATGTTTGAAGGAGGTAAGCAAGATGAGGGAAGATCAGGGAAGAGCCAAAGACTCTAAGCCATTCCTGTACAGTAACTTGAAATCTGTGTACTAAAAACATGACTTGTGAAAGATCTAAAAGTTGGTTCATGGAAACCTACTCAGATGGTTGGAAACACAGTTTAGCACCTGCTAGAATAAATGAGTGAATAAATTTTTGCAATCTGCAATTATTTGACCTGCATGTTTTTTTTTACCCAGGTTGTTCTTTATAAGTAGGCTTCATCTTTTCAGTATTTGACTTAGTTTCAGAAGAAGTCAGAAAAATAACTGTAATAAGCATAAAATTATTTTTATTGTAAATAATTACAAGAAGTGGTCAGTAAATAGCTTTACATTCCTTTAATAAAGGTCAAATAAAAATTAAAAATGAAGCCAGGCATGGTTGTGCATGCCTGAAATCCCAGCATTCGGGAGGCTGACGCAGGAGGATCTGTGTGAGTTTGAGACCAGCCTGGGCTACAAAAGTGAGCTCAAGGCTAGCCTGAACTGCATAGTGAGACCCTGTCTCAAAAAGACAAAAAAAAAATTAAAAATGAAATAAAGGTAATATTCAGTTATTAATCAGCAGCCTGAGGATTTGACTCATAGGGAATGATGCGGCATGGTACAAAAATACTCAACTATTAAGCATTAGGAAAGTCTGGCTCTGGTTTTTGGCGGAACTGAGGTTCAAACTCACAACCTTGCACTTGCCAGGCAGGCACTTGTGCCATAGAACTATCTCTTCAGTTCCCCTAATTCTTTTTAATCTTTCTATTTATTTATTTGGTCCAGGGTCTCACTATTCTCAGGCTTAGACTCTGACTCCTAGGGAGAGTTCTGCCTCAGCCTCCCCAGCACTGGGCCACCAGGCCTGATTTCCATGGCCACACAGCCTGTGTGTGGTACAGAGGAGAGAACCTGAGTCCTCGCACTTAGCAGGGGCTTAGGCCACCAAGCTGTCTCCCCAGTCCTGAAAGCCACCTGGGTTTTAAAGCCAGTTGTGCTGCTAAGTGGATGTGTGATTTTGCACAAATCTCTTAACTCTCCTTAACTCAATTGTTCTTATCTAGAAAATAGGCTAATTAGCATTTTCCAATTAAGTTATCAGATCGCTAGTTCTATGATATGTTAACAGCTATTTTTAGGCAATCTTTTTGTGGTCAGATTAGTCTGAGGAACTCTAGATTAAATACTATTGAAGATTCTCTGTTGCAGGACTGCTCAGAGCCTTGAATATAAAATCATAGTTTGTGAATCTCTTTTTGCTTTTGTTTTTTTTTTTTTTCTTTTTGTCTTTTTGAGACAGGGTCTCACTGTGCAGTTCAGACTGGCCTTGAGCTCCCTTCTGTAGCCCAGGCTGGTCTGGAACTTGCACTGATCCTCCTGCCTCAGCCTCCCAGGTGCTGGGATTACAGGTGTGCGCCACCACGCCTAGCCTGTAGTTTGTGAATCTCTAATAAGAGAATAAGGGGTTTTGAAAAGGAGTTCACTTTATGGCTATGGTTTGCATATGGATTGAGGATGTTCCCTCATAAGTTTCTGTGCTGGCATTTGATCCCCATTGTGAGACTTTTGCCCTCCATGGTGTTTATAGGCGGAGCCTTCCGGCAGGGGTAAGGACTAGATGTTGTTATCAGAGTAGAAGCCCAAGAAGGGAGACAGAGAGATCAGAGGAAAAGCACATGCAAGCTCTCCCTGCCCATTGTCAGAGAATACCCTGCACTGCCATCGCTGCCATCGCCGCCATGGAACTCAGCGTGAAGGGTGTCACTAGGTGCAATCCCTGGACTCCCAGAACTTTGAGCCAAAATTAACTTGTATTCTTTATAATTACTCAGACTCAGGTATTTTCTTAGAATAATGAAAAAGACTAATATCCCAGAGTCACGTATACATACGCGTACAGCTGCTGTTAAGAGGAGCACAATTTGTGAAATACTAGAGGAGACGTTTCTGAGGTCTACTTCAAAAAAGCCTACAATGCTCAAATTACCCTGAATGCAGGGTGCAGAGAATTGTCAGGAAAGAGTTGGGAAGCAGGGATACCGAGGACAGATTCGTCTGGGGGTGCGGTCACAGGAGCATGCAGACTATAGTAGTAGCGGTGCTGATGAGTGAAGAGGACAGACACAGAGTCGGGGTCAGGAAAGACCAACAAGAGAGTCCAGCGAGGCTGAGCACAGACTCTCTCTGGCCTGCTAAGCTCTGACCACCTCAAGCAAAGCCCCAGCGCACAGTTCCTGCAGCTGAGATCAGTTTGCCACATTGAACTTGCTGTGTCTTTGCACCGCACACAGTCTGCGTAGAACAGGAAGGGCTCCCAGAGCTAGTGAGCCCAACTCTTGCGTCTGAGCATGAAGGACTGTGTTCCGGAGCTTAAGTGACTGCCAAGGGCATGTAGCTGTTACTATGAAGAGCAGAGTTGCTCAGGCCTCTTGATTCTCAGACTAATGACTGTTCTCTAATACCCTGAAGTTCAAATACATAGATGGTATGTCAGTACCTCACCATCAACTTCATCTAGTTTTTATTAACTTAAACTTTGATAGCAATCTTTGGCCCAACAGCACCTAGGCAGAAATGCAGATGTTAGGAATTCAGGTGTGCTCCAACCCAGAGGAGCACAGGCCTCTGCTTGTCTGCTTAGGCCGAGTGTGGTGGCACATGCCTGCAATCCCAGCACTTGGGAGAGTGAGGTAGGAGGATCGCTGTGAGTTTGAGACCAGCCTGGGCTACAAAAGCCAAAAAAAAAAAAAAAAAAAAAAAGACTGTTTATCCCTAATTAGCCATCTTTTACCTGCTGTTAATATCTGCTATGGTTTGTGTCTAGTTGTCTCCCAAAAGCCTCATGTAGACATGGGGACTTGTAGAGTTTGAGATTAACTCACCACTGGGATTATGGGTGATCCAGGGATGAGATTACGGGTCTGAGTACTGCTGGGATTATGGGTGTGGCCTGAGGTGGATAGCATGAGGCAGAGAGCCTCAATGTAATATAAGAGAGACTGAAACAGACACTCTTTGTTACTGATGACCTGTTGCGATTGTTGCTGTTTGGTTGCCATGGACTGGGTGCTCTCTGCCCTGTGTCACTCAGCCTTGGAGCCAGCCAACTATGGACTGAAACCTCCAGTAACTGTGAACTGAATAAGTCTTTCCTTTTTTCATTTTGGATGTTGGGCATGTGTCCCAGCAATGAGAGAAGAGTAATTAAGACATTCTCAATGTGAGAATGTGGATACAGTAAGAAAAACCTGTCAAATTACTGCTACTACTGAGGAATAGCAGGCAAAGTGGGAAGGTGTTGATACTGGTAGATTGAGAGAGTTTTATTCACCTATTATAACAGCCAGAGAAACCATTAAAAAATTATCCAAAAACATGCACTCAAAACCACTATGAACCAGCCCTAAGGAGGCTGAGGCAGGAGGATTTCCATGAGTTTGAGGCCATTTTAGGCTACATAGTGAGATCAAAACTAGCCTGAACTATATAGCAAAACCCTATCTCAAAAAATAAAAAACAAAACAAAACAGAAAAACATTACAGGGGTGGCCAAATAGCTCAGTGGATTAAAGTGCCTGCAAGCAGGTGCAGGGGCTGGGGTTCAATCCCCTGGTCAGGGCACATTAAGACAGCAATTGAGACTGGTTGTGGTGGCGCACACCTGTAATCCTAGCTCTTGGGAGGCTATAAACAGGTGGATCACTATGAGTCCAAACTAGTGGTGAGACCCTGAACACCTATAGACCCTTCCCTAAAATAAAAAGATAAAAAAAAAAAAAAAAGAAAAGAAAGAGAGAAGAAAAACCATTACAAGTAAATCTGAAGAAAATCCTAACAAATGTTCAAATAACTTGAAGGAAGATAATGAAAGAGGAACAGAATAACAAGAGGAAGCAAATAGTATACTATAAAACTAATAACTGTAAACAAAGGCATGACGATATAGATAATTACGTTAAACATAATTTTCTCATTATATCAGTCAAAGGGCAGAAACTAACAATGGATAAAAGACATAATAGAACTGTGCTGCTTAAAATAAACTCACTCAAAAAAAAAAAAAATCAGACCCCTAAATTTAAAGACTCAACCGAAAAACAGGCATCTGAGATGAGTACACACTTCTTAGATGAAGTAGAAACTGCAAATAATATATGAAAAAATGTTTAACATAACTGGCCAACTGAGAGAAGCAAATTAAAGCAGTGCTGAGATTCCATCTTACTCCAGGAAAAAATGGCTATTAGCAAGAAATTAACCAATACCAAATGCTGGAGGGACTGCGAGAAAAAGGAACCCTTCTCCATTGTTGGTGGGAGGCTAGACTTGTGCAACCACTGTGGAAATAAGTGTGGAGATTCCTCAAAAAAGTAGGAATAGAGGCCCCACTGGACCTAGCTACTTCCTTCTTGGTATCTTCCCAAAGAAATTAAAAGCATTATACCACAGCAATATATGTACACGTTCAAGTTTATATCAGCACAGTTTGTAGTAGCTAAATCTCGGAAAATAGCCCAAATATCCGTCAACTCATGAGTGGATGAAGAAGATGTGGTTTTTATCAAGCAATGCAGTACTACTCAGCCATAAAGAAGGATAATCTTGAGCCGTTTCTCGGTCAATGGATGCTTCTTGAGAACATACTCTTAAGTGAAACAAGTAAGATACACAGCTAAGTACCACATAGTTTCCCTGGTATGAGAAATTTAAAGTGTAAATAAGGGCCAAAATGTGTAACAGGTACTGTGTAACAGGAAGAAAATGTTGAAACAGGAAAGGGAGCTAGGGAGGTGGGAGGGAGAAAGGAAGGAAGTGAAAAGGAAAAAATGGAAACAACGCTCTTGTAAATAAGAAGAGGGGTTGAAGGAAGGGTAGGGGAATGCGGAAGGAGTGGAATCAAGATGTATCATGTACAGGGAGTGGGGAGATAGCTCAGAGGCACAAGTGCCTTTCCTGGTTAGTGCAAGGTCCTAAGTTTGATCCCTGGTTCTGAAAAACAACAACAACAACAAAAAAGTATCATGTATAGGTACAAATTCCCTCTAATGAAAGTGACCATTATGTATATAACTATACCCGTAAGCTTTTTTTTTTTTTTTTTTTTTTGTCTTTTTGAGATAGGGTCTCATTATGCAGTTCAGGCTGGCCTTGAGCTCATTTTCATAGCCCAGGCTGGTCTTGAACTCACACTGATCCTCCTACCTCAGCCTCCCAAGCACTGGGATTACAGGCGTGCATCATACCACTCCTGGTGGTAAACTTAAAATTGAAAAAAAAATAGATTCCAAAAAATTAGACACCAAAAGAAAAGAAGAAGAAGAAGAAGAAGAAGAAGAAGAAGAAGAAGAAGAAGAAGAAGAAGAAGAAGAAGAAGAAGAAGAAGAAGAAGAAGAAGAAGAAAACACACCAAAGCCTCCAAAGCCTCTGAAGCGAGTATCATCCTTTTTTTTTTTTTGGAAGGGTCTACATAGTGTTCAGGATCTCACTACTAGATCAGACTCGTAGCGATTCGCCTGTTCACAGCATCCCAAGAGCTGGGATTACAGACACGTGCCACAGCCTGTCTCAATTGCTGTTTCAGCACGCCCCGGAGAGTGTCTTTTTTTTTTTTTTTTTTTTTTTGGTCCTTTTGAGATAGGATGTTCCTATGCAGGTCAAGCTGTTCTTCAACTTACTTTGTAGCCCAGGCTGGCCTCAACTACCCTCTTGCCTCAGCCTTCCAAGTTCTAGACCTATACCACCATGTCTGCTGCTAGTATCATACTTAGTGATGAAAAAATGAACACTTTTTCCATAAGATTCCAAGAAAGGCTCTCACCACTCCTATCTAACATGGCACTAGAAGTTACTGCAGTAGGCAAAAAAAGAAAAAGAAAAAGAAAATTTGACTTGGAGTGGTGACACATACCTGGAATTCCAGCATAAAGGAGTAAAAGCTGAGATAGGATTGTCTGGGAAAAATAAAAAAAGAAAGAAAGAAAAAGAAAAAACAAAACACTCCCATTTTTACCCAGTTGTGGTGGTACACATTTATAATCCCAGCATTTGAGAGTCCCAGGGTAGAGGAGGATTGATATGAGTTCAAGACCAGCCCTCCACTCTAAACTACATAGAGGGCCAGTGACATAGCTCAGTGGTCTAAAGCACCTGCTTAGGCAAGCTTTACCAACTGCAGGCACCACAGTTCGATCCCCAGCACCACATGCTGCGCCAGCCCCACCCCAGGGCAGGCTGAGCCAGCCATAAGATAAAGTTAAAAAAACAAACTACATAGAAAAACCCTGCTTTAAAAAAAAAAAAAAAAAGAAAAGAAAAGAAATAAAAGGCATATAAACTGGTAAAGACAAATAGCTATATTAGGAAGATAATGTGATCATTTATTTGGAAAAATCCCTGTCTATCAAAAAAAAAAAAAGCCTCTCAAGGGCTGGGGAGATAGCTCTGTGGCACAAGTGCCTGCCTGGCAAGTGCAAGGTCATGAATTTGAAACCTGGTCCCACAAAAGAAAAAAAAGCCTCTCAGAACTAGTAAGTGAAGGCTGAGGAGATAGCTCAGTAGGATAAGTGCTTACCTGGCAAGCGCCAGGCCCTGAGTTCAATTCCCGGTTCCACCAAAAAAAAAAAAAAAAATGCAGGAGTCAAGAACTAGTAAACCAAGTTCAGTGAAGATTTAAGACAGAAGATCAAGACAGGTAACTTTTGTATTTCCATATGACAATCAATGTACGGAAAGCAAAACTGAAACATAAAGATAGTTAAAAGCATCTAAATAATTTTTTTTGGTCTTCCTTAGTTTTTGAGACAGGGTCTCTTTATACAGTTCAGGCTGGCCTAGAGCTCACTTTGTAGCCCAGGCTGATCTTAAACTTGCAATAATCCTTCTGCCTCGACCTCCCAAGTTCTAGGATTACAAGGGTGCACCACCATGCCCAGCTAAATAAATTTTATTTTTTATTTTATTTTATTATGAGCAGAATAGATTTATTGGAGGAGAGAAAGTTCCTGTCTGAGAAAGGGACAAGAGGGTGGTCCTGAGTCAGTGGTCTGCCAAGGTTGAGAAGGATTTTTTTTTGGCTGGCTCAGGCTATCTTAAGGGTGGGTCTGGGGATTGAACCGCGATCGTGTGCCTGATTGGGATTGCAGGCGCAAATGTTTAAACCGCTAAGCTAATCCAAAAGCCCCCTAAATGTTGAATTACATAAAATTTAACTTATATAGGCCAGAGATATAAATCAATGGCAGAGCCCTTGCCTGGCAAGCACAAGGTCCTAAATTAGAGTCCCAGTACAAAAAAAAAAAAAAAAAAAAAGCAGGGCCGGCGAGATGGTTCAGTGGTCTAAAGCGCTTGCTTAGGAGGGCTCAGGCAACTGCGGGGACTGCAGTTCGATCCCCAGCACCACATGCTGCGCCAGCGCCACCACCAGGGCAGGCTGAGCCAGCCACAAAATGAATAAATAAAGAAACAAACAAACACAACAAGCAAACAAATAAATAAATAAAATAAAATTAAAAAAAAAAAAAAAAGTAAATTATGTGAAACATGGTGATCTATGTACTACAAACTACAAAATCTTGACAAAAGAAATTATAAGAAATCTAAATCAAAGAAAACACATACCATGGTTTCAGATGGAAATGTTTTACAGAGAAAAGATAAAAATTCTTTCCCAAATTAATCCACAAATTTAATATAATTATTATAAAACACCAGCAAGATTTTTTGTATACCTGAAGCTATTCCAATTTGTATAGGAAAAAAGGGCTTACTGCCACGCCCCTCTGCCGTGGTGCCCCACCTTGGAGCCAGCTGGCTCGGGGCTGAAACTGCTACCCTGTGAGCTAGAATAACGTCCTTCCTGTGGGTGTCAGGTATTGCACCCAGAAACGGGAACCTAACTAAGATCCTTCATACATATATATATATATATATATATATATATATATATATATATATATATTTTTTTTTTTTTTTTTTTAATATATTTTATGGCTGGCTTAGCCTGCCCTGGGGGTGGGGCTGGCGTAGCATGTGGTACCAGGGATCGAACCACAGTCCTGGTGGTTGCCTAAGCTTGCCTAAGCAGGCATTTTAGACCACTGAGCTATCTTGCGGCCCTGCAAGACTTTTTCTTTTTTGTCTTTTTGAAACAAGTTCTTATTATGCAGTGCAGGCTGGCACTGAGCTCACTTCTGTAGCCCAGGCTGGTCTGGAACTTGCACTGATTCTCCTGCCTCAGCCTCCCAAGTGCTGGGATTACAGGTGTGCACCACCACGCCCAGCCTGCAAGACTTTTTAAACAGGAGAAAAACAGATTTTTAAATAGGAGAAAAATCTTCATGAGCCGGGTGTGGTGGCACACGCCTGTAATTCCAGCACTTGGAAGGTTGAGGCAGGAGGATCAAAGTGAATTCGAGACCAGCCTGGGCTACAAAAGTGAGCTCAAGATCAGCCTGAACTGCACAGTGAAACCCTGTCTCAAAAAGACCAAAAAAAAAAAAAAAATCTTCATGATTTAGGGCAAGGTAAAGGACTCTCAATCTTGAAACTCAAAGTATTTAAGAAAGAAAGAAACTCAAAGTATAGCCCATAAAAGGAAAAATTGATAGATTGGATTTCATCAAAATTAAAAATATTTGCTCTTGAAAAGATTATCAGAAAAGACTAACTACAACTTGGAATCAAAAATCTGCAAATCACTCTGATAAATTATTACCATTTAGAATATATAAGGAACTCTCAGAGCTTGACAGTAAAAAGACAAACAAGCCTATTAGAAAACTGCAAAAGACAGGAACAGACATCTCCATGGTGAGGACATATAAATGGCAAATAAACACATGAAAGATATTTAATATCATTAGTCTTCAGGGAAACACAAACTAAACCATAATAAAAAGATAACAAAGAAATATTATGGACAATTATATGCCACAAATTAGATAAGCTAGATGAAATGGATTAATTCCTTGAAAGATACTGCTTGCCAAAAACACACCAGAAGAAATAGTCAAAATAGGCATATATATTTCTTCTTAAGGAAGTTAAGTCAATAATTGGTAATTTTCTACAACAGAAAGCACTGATCTCAGATGAGTTCACTGTGAATTCTATCAAACACTTAAGGAGGAAATTATATCAATTCTTTCCAATCTCTTTCAGAAAATGAGAACAAGGGAATACTTCCAAATGCGTTGTGAGGTCAGCGTTATACTAATGCCCAAACCAGACAGAACTTTAAAACAAAAGACGATATAGATCAATACA
>PVKN010037195.1:0-11289 GCA_004027915.1 Capromys pilorides
AGTGTAGCAGATATTTTGTGTTTTTCCAGCAGGCAGGTTGGGTGTCATGAATCAGAAGTGCAATGATATTTTGTGTTGGGAAACTCATAAGGCCAGCTCCGAGAGCTTCTACAAAGAGGATAAACAAGGGTTTGAATCTCTGGGAGGTTGAGTCCATGTCAGTTGACTTTTGAACTGATGTCTTTATTAAAGACTAGAAGTGGCTGGTTGACAGGAACTAATCAAAGGCAGAAGTAGGCACCTTTTAGGTCCAGGCAGGTGTACCAGCAGGCTGTGAGTAGCAGAAGACAGAGGCAACATATACGGAGGGCAACTATGGTGATGTCAGTAGCTTGGAGATCTTGAGTTCGTTTTACAGGCAAGAGGGTTATGTTTTTGCAGTTTGACAGTCTATAGACATTTTGCTGTTTTGAAGCCTCATTTTTTTCCCCCTCAGAGGACTGTGCTAGAGCTGGAAGGGACAGAGAAACAGGCTGTTCTGGAGCCAAATCTGTTTCTAGGGCTTCCCTAAAACTAGTGGGAAAGTTTCCCAAACATTGTGGAAATTGAGCAATAGTCCAAAAAGCATGAACAAGTTGGGAACCCACAGAATGTAAGCACATGGCTGCAGTGTTGATGGTATTGAGATCCTACTCAAGGTGTTCAATAGACTACCAGGCTGATGTGTGTCTGGATGCTTGTTTGTGCTTCCCATGCTGTCTGACAGCACAAGGGTCATGGTGAGGAGGAGCTTTTTAGCAGAGGAAACTTTTGAATGCAGAGAATTCCATTGCATCATTTACCAGCACATCACAGGTTTGTCCCTGAATTTTGCAATGAGTACAGGCTCTCAGGGGCCCAATTTGATTGAGCTTGGGCTGTTCTATCTATCCAGGCCTAACAGGGTAAGGAGAGGTTCAGGTTGAGGTGGGCCTGGATAGTCAGGTTTCTTTGTGTCTTACAGAGGGTATATTTATTTTTGTGTCCATAACCCTATAACTCATAGACAGAGGGTATGGTTGTGTATCAGACTGGATTTTCTTATTGACATCAAACTTTATAAAATCTAGTTTCTGGTAATAGTGGTTAATGGGCTTCTAGCCCCTTTTTGATGTCTTTGAGAAGCACTTATTGGGTTGTTTCCAGGTGAAGTGACCTTTGGAAAAGCCATGGCAAGTCACTTCCTTAGTCAAAATGTGGCACTCAGAAGGAATTGCTGATTGTCGTCTTGGGTTGGTGTTTGATGATACCATCTGACCGGGACAGACGCATCTAGGGGCGGGGGAGGGGGATTCTGTGCCTGAACTCGGGTAATGGTTAGGTGAAACCAGCTCAACTGGCTGGAAGTAGATCAGAATGGGGAGGAGAGCTTTAGGTGTTGGCAGCAACTGTGGCAGCCAATGAGAGTGCCAAGGCAGAATTCTCAGGAAGAATGGGTCTATTTTTTTCTTTTAAATGTAGGGAGTGGTTTGGTTTCATCTTTAACACCATAGATGACTTTTTTCCTGCAGTCAGGGACTGTGGGTTTTGACTAATTAATTTACTTCTCTGACTTCCTACATGTGTGTTGTATATCCTTGGATGATAGCATAACAGACAAAGGGTAGCTGCCTTTCATAGAGGGAGAGACCATTGCCCACCTGGCATGCCCCTCATGGGTACAAGGAGGCACTGAGGCCTCTGTTATGCTGTATATTGATCATCATAGAACTGTAGGTGAGGGCCCAATCAGCCGCCACCACTCCCAGTGCTTCCCAGTCTTAGTGCACAGACAGAGCAGCCTATTGCCATGCTGCCCACACCATGTACTTGTACCATCATTCAGCAGGCACTCAGAAATTAAACATTCCAACTCCCCCTTTCTTTGAGGGTAGTCCTGACTAATAAGAGTTAATCAGAGACTCTCCTTCTGCTTGAACTGAGCAGGACAGACAGACAAACTGGGGTGCTCCTGGAGGTCTTACCAGAATCAGGCAGATAAGTAGGGAGGCAGGTAGGCAGGCAGGCAGACAGACAGACAGACAGACAGACAGACAGGCAGGCAGGCAGGCAGGCAGACAGTGTTCGCTTTCCTTTGGAGTCCAGTGTGAGCCACTCTAACAGGGAGCCAGGAATCCTCCTTCAGGCCTCTGATGCAACTTGAGAAATCTCAAAGCCACATTTTTCTATTGGGACTTGGAGGGAGCTTTTCTCTATCTGTGAGGACCACAGCTGATGACCAAAGAGGTCAGCATGGTTGCGCTAGACACAGTGGCTGGCATAAACACTGAAACGACACCCATGATTTAGAGGTAGATTTATTTACACTGATGGACACTAATCAGGATCATTTCCAAAATATTAGGCCCTAATCTCTGGTGGTCCAAGGTTAATGCAAGATTAGCAAGCAGAAGTACAGAGGCAGAATAGCTTGTCAATTGGGAATTTGTTCTACTATGCATCACAGTAACTAGCTGTTTGTAAGAAATAAAAGTAACAGGAAGTGTAACCAGAACTAATATTTGGGCAGCGAAGAAAATGAGATATACTGGCTAGGGCTGGTCATCTTCTGCTGTAGGGCACAGCTGAAGAGTTTAATCCAGGGGTCTACACTTTGGAAAGGTCCCTTTGCTTCACTACAGAGAATGGATTATTAATGCTCTACATGGGGGCAGAAAGCATCCAGAAAAATATCCTGGATAAGGGTGATGACTATTGGGCAGTAGAGAAAAATGGATTCATAACATTTTAACAGCCCGTGAGTGGAAAATATGTATCCAGCATTGCTCTGTGCCATTCTCAGTATATGACACTATGCTCTCATTTAATCACTGTAGTGACTCTTGGCACAGAGTCTTCTATCAGTGAAGCCCATTTTTAGATGGAGAAATTAATCCTTGAGGCACCAGAAGGTTAAACAACTTGTCCAAAGTCACATAGCTGGCTGAGCAGGAGTTGACTCTATAACCAGGGGGCTGGCTTCCATGCTGGTCTTTCAACAACTGTGCTTCACTCTGATGGCTGATTTGATCCACTGGAGTAGACCAGTTGATCTAAGTGATACCACGGAATAGCCACGGAAACCTCAGGGTCATGCCCAAGTTGAGTATCTCTTTTCTGAAATACTTGATTGTGGAAGCACTTTGGATTTCAGATTTTCAAATATTTTTTTATATAAAAAATCAGATATGTTGGGGAGGAGACCCAAGTCTAAACATGAAACTCATTGATGTCTCCTACACAGCTTATAGACACAGCCCGAAGGTAATTTTACACCATCACTGCAGCGCACCTGCATTTTGGCTGTGGCCCATTATATGAGAACAAGGCATGGAATGTTCCACTCGTGACATCACGTGAATTCTCAGAAAGCTTCAGATTTGGGGGCATTTTAGATTTTGCATTTTTGAAAACTGTTTTCATTTATTTGTGCTCAGAAGCCTATGCATTGGCTGGGTGGCTCTGCAACTCTGAATTTGCCAGTGGAACTCTGTCACTGGTCTGTTGTCACTTTGGGGCCTGCACGGAGCTCTCATGCTCTGAATCAGGCTGTCTTCCATGTCAGTAGGGCGAGGTGGGCTGTATGCTGCTCTAGCAGACCAGCTCAGGCCTGTCCTGGGAGTGCAGAGGTGCAAGGAAGCCGGCTAAGGCAGGAACCCTGGAATGAATGGAGCACTGCACTGAGTTTGTGCTGGTGGCCAAAGCTGGTCCCTGGTCAGCCCATATTCCAGGAACAGAGAAACCTTACCCCTTGATGCGGCAAGAGAGCAGGTGCAGGGAAAGTGAGAAATGCGGCCGCTGTGACTAACAATCTGCCGTGGGAGAGCATCACACATAACTCTCAGAGGTTTCACTTGGGCAGCTCAGTGCATGCTGTTACAAGTCCTTGAGAGGGTGAAGCAGAAGGAAGGGTGGCTGGGAGGGGAAGCTGTGGACGGTGAGGCTCAGTGAGGCCAGGTGTCTGCCTCAGGTTGCACAGCTGCATGAGTAGGGCACAGACTCAGCTGTTCAGACCTGAATGTTACCTTAGGAGCACACAGCTGCAACTGTGTGCCGGTAAATGACTTTGCTGTGCATAAATAATTACTCAGAAGAGTTTTATAGGAACAATTCTGTACTCACGACCCAGGTTTGCTGCCTCCTGTGTTCTGAGAAGGCTGCTTTCTGTTTGCGTTCTCAGGTTTCTTTCCAAGAGCATCCCTGAAGGGGTTTCCTTCTTCACACTGCAGGAACTGAACAGCTGCCTTTCACCTCTAGGGAAGATCTGGTGTTGTTTCTGCAGGTGCGGGCCTCTGGGGACTGGAGCAGAGTGTTCTGCTGGGGCTCTGGGCTACAGCCCTGCACAGACACTTTGGTGTGAGGAGGGTCTGAGCCTTCTTCCAATGTAACCACTGCATGGAAGTTCTTTCCAGATAGGGGCTTGATAGTGCACTCTGAGGGGTGGTCATTGGTAACCCTGGCTTTTCTTAAAATGCCAGCACCTGAATCCTCAAGGCTCATTCTTGACACCCAGGAATGTTACTAATTCCTCCAGTTGTGGGAAATGGCTCCCCTCCTTGGGCCAACTTAACCCACCTGCAGAACTTGGTTCCTCCACGTTTCAGAATTCTCAGTCTTGCCCCAAACCCTGAATTGCCTGCCTCTCTACCATACTGGCAATGGCTTCACAGGGATCTGACTTCTCTCTCAGTTATCCTTCTCGGGAAGGCTGAGCAGACATACAGCATGGTGAGTAGTTGCTTCTCCCAGAAATGTCATCAGTGTAGGCAGGAGGTGATTGTAAACAGCAGCTGACAGCTCTTGCCAGGAAATTATTAGGAGTGGTCTGAATTCTAACCGATCCATATCGCTATGATTAATGTCAGTAAGCACTTACTATACCCAGGCTTCTCCTCCTCTCCTTTGCTTCCTGTCTGCAGAGGGAGGCAGTGGGCTTAAAAGTAGGGCTCTGCAGTCAACCAGGCCAAAATCTGAACTTGGACTTCTCTCCCCTCTGCCGATCTATTCAAGATCATCAGAGCCATTAGAGATGTGTACTTCAAGGGCTTGGTACATGAAGAGCTCAATGTTAAATCCATTTTTGTGGTTGTTCAGGAGTTTGGGGTCTCTGAATACTCTGGGGCCTGCTTCTTTCTCTTACCACCTTAATTTCTTCTTCCAGTGCTCCCAGGGAAACGACTCAGATGGGGAAAGGGGAAAGATGGAGAAAGGTCCCATGCCCGTGGCTCTCCCTACCATCCAATAGGTGGACCTGAAGGCTGGGGCTGCTCATCTGCAGGGACTCATCTCCTTTGTGCAAATGATGTGTCAGTGGGTCAAGGACAGCCGAGCTTTGAGCACCAAGGACCAGCAGCACCAAGGAGGACTGGCTGTGTACTAGGGCTGCTTGTGACACTGTCAAGGTCTCTGCTGAATGGCAAGCCGGTGGAGGCAGGAGCCTTTTCTCCCTCCTGGAAACTTCCAGGGCTGCTAACTGCCTAGTCTGCCATTTCTTCGTAATTCCCTAAAGTTTATCTCCACCCAACTCTTGTTCCCATTAAAAGGTCATTCCAAGCAGATGCCCAAGTCTAGAAGAATACACACATACAAGCAAAAATAACAAGAACCCACATCCAAACCAAAAGAAATGAAAACCCACAGGCTTTTTCCTGCTAGCATATTATCAGCACTGTGCTCTGTGAGGTCTGGCCTGGTGAAGGCTGGCTTCCAGAACAAGGCAACCATGGAAATCCCCCAGTCACACCCCACCTCATGCCACCCTTGCCTGAGCCCTTGCCTTGGGGGAGACATGGCTCCTAATTTATTTTAGAATGTTTAATGGCTCAGTTGTCTGACTAAACAAATGAGTGAGTGTGAAAAACAAGGCAACAAGTAAACATAGGCTCCTGGAACAAAAAGAACAGCTGGTAAGATTGCTGGAAGACCCATCCCAGCTCATCTTGTAGGAGGCAAATTCCGACACAAAATTGTCTTGGGGCTAGAAAAGTCAGAACTGGGCTGATTATGGCTTCTCCACTGACTGGCTTTGTTACCTGGGGGAAAGTGACTTACTGTACCGCAATTTCCTTTCTCGTAAAATGAGGTAATAATGGTGCCTGTTGCATGGAGTCTTTTTGCCGATGACAAGTGATAATACACGTAAAGCAAGTGAATAATGTCCAGAGCATAGTGTGCTTAATTAACAATTCAAATGGTGGTAAGTACGGCCTGACAAGTTAACAAACTTTGCGACCTTTACTTTCTTCATCTGGAAACAAAGGAGCAATCATACTTACATTCTAGGGATAGTCATAAAACTGTACAGTGGGATGACATTTATAAAATTGTTAGCCCAGTAGTGAGATCTCAGTAAAATCTACCTTTCAACTTAGGCAGAACCCAAAGAACCGGAAAGTTTGATTGGCAAGATTGTTGGCTTAAGAAAAACATGCATTATGTGGTTCAAAAAATTTTATTTTTACTTAACACCTAAAAGTTGTATCTATCATGCATGACAAGTTGTTTAGATGTTATACATACTGGGGAATGACTAGGTCAAGCTATTCACCATGCTGTTACCTCACCTACTTGCCTGTGTGTGTGCATTTGTGTGTGCTTACACTTTCACACCCACATGTTAAGCATATTTAAAATACAATTCTACTCTCAGAAACCTGCGAGCACACAATAATGTATACTATTGCCAACTATAATTATTATATTGTTGCATGGGTTTCTTGAACTTATTCCTTCTGTTTAACTGAAATTGTGTACCCTTTGACCAACTTAACCTCTTGCCCAACTTTAATTGTAGCAAGACTAATAGAAAAATATTCAGCTCTTAGGGATAGGACTTAGTGCATTGGGTAAATATGCCCACCCTGGATCAGGACTAGACATTCCCCTAAATCACAGAAAGCTATACCATATCCCTTCCCACACACTCTTCCTTTTAGACCTATAATCATTATTTTTGATCTGTGATAAATGTAGTTTAGTTTTTCCCATTCTAAACCTAGAGTAATGGTACATCAGAGGATGTTCTTTTTTGTGTCTGGCTTTCTTAATTCAATACTACATCTTCAAATCCATCTGTGCGATTGTAATGTGCACAGAGTAAATTGGCACCATTTTGAACAATACAAATAAAGCTTTCTCATACATGTCTTTTCACAGACACATGAACTTATTTTGGTAGACACAGACCATATGCGGATTGGCTGTGTCACAGGTAGGGGTATGTTTAATTTCAACAAGTCTTGTTAGCCATTCCTTTAGTGGTTGTTCTCTGGTAATTTTTTAAAAAGGAGGAATTCTATATGAAAGATTTGCTCTATTTTTGTTGCATTCTATTTTTCCTCTTTGTTGCCTCTCACTATTTTCAATTCACTGAGAGCTGATCATTTCTGATAGGAGCAGTTTGGATTGTAACTAAATTATATGCTATAAAAACATTCATATGGAAAAAAATAAGAATAATCTAATAATCTACTTTGGGAGAAGGCAGGAATAATATAAGAAGGAAGTGTGGGAAAGGTGGGAATTGATTTCAACTGTGGTGCTTTATGCTGTGGAGTGATGTCCACATGGGCATTCATTCAATGAACCCATGAAATACTTCATATAAAGACTATGATTTCCAGCCTGATGTGAAGACACTACCCACCATCTCAGTGACTAGGGAGACTTGAACAGGAGGATTGCAAGTTTGAGCCCAGCCAGGACAACTAATGAAACTAAAAAGTAAAACCCATCCAAAGGCCTGGAACGTAGCTCAGAGGTAGGGTGCTTTCCACAGTGTGGCTTACTTCTGTCTACACTTTTGGAAAGCCAGACATTAAGAATGTGAGTGGTGGTTGTTTCTAAGAAGTGAGATTCTGAAGGAGATGGAATTCACTTTCAACATTATGGATTTCTGCAACATATGAATTGTAAGGAGCAAATACTGCTTTTAAAAACATAAAAAATGGCTGGTGGGGGGATGAACTGGTAATTCACGTGTGCTATGTGTGGTCATTCTATCATTTTGAAGCCAACAGTCTGATTTAGGGCAAAACTCCAAAAGAAGCTGAAATGAAGGTGGCTTTCTCTGATAGTGGGGACAATTCCTCCTGAAAGAGTCAGTAAGAAAGGCAGGAGGAGACCTAGGGAGGATGCACAGGTGGGGTCTTCCCGGGCCTACCATGGCCCTGCACTCAGCAGGACAAGAGGCCGGGTGAGGACTTGAACTCTGCAATCCTTGAAACTCCCCTCATTATCTCAAATCCCGGATCCTAGTAGACCATTTAAAGATCAAGACACTCCTTTAATGAAAACTTAAAAAAACAGATAGACTGATAAAAATCCTTCTGGGTTATGACCCATTCACTTGGAACCAAATGGCTTGCTCGTTAATACCTCTCGGCTTTTCTCCTTAGGACCAATTAGCAGCTATTAAGACCCAGTTCACCCGGGGAGGACACTTATCCCTTTAGCAGCTGCCACAGCCATAAGGGCTCAAGGGACCTGGGAGTTCTCTTACCTATGGTGGATTTCCTCTCCATTTTCCAAGTGCTCAAACTCACATTTGGATTAGGTTCAGGGAAGGGGCTGCTTTCTGGGAACTAGTTCTGCCTGAGTCTCTCAGAGAGCCCAATGGGACCAGGGAAAGGCTTAGGCAGGTAGGTGTCTGCCAGGACCTTGCTGTGTTCTGCTTGTCTCGGATGAGGGCCATTTTGGTATGGTGTCCTATAGGTCACTGTCACAATGTGCAGGTAAAATCTGACTGCCTCCCTCCCTCCCTCCCTCCCTCTCTCCTTTTCTCCTTCCCTTTCTTCCTCCCCCATATCCTGATATAGCGCTTTCTGTGCATGAGACCCTCAGCTGAGTGCTGCCACTATATTTTCTTTCTATCATAACATCACAGAAAACATTATCTCCATTTGTAGTCAGGACAATCGAGGCAAATAGAGTGAAGATCAGCCGACCTATTCGAGGTCACATTTTGAGATGCTGCCAGAGCCGGAGTTTTTACAGTGGCTCTGAGATAAGTATCTTTAATGATTTCAAGATCTCAGAGTGTCAAGATATGAGCAAAGACAGTGACCCTTCTGGCCAAGAACATCACTTCCATACCCCAGCTAAGATAGCACCACTGCACCTGGCTATGGAGCTTTATCTACAAATGCCTACAGTGTTCTAGGTGCTTAGAATTTGTCAGTGAACTAAATGGACATGTCTCCCACTTGTGTAGTGTACACAGTAGGGGGGCAATGGAAAATTTCAAAAGAAATAGTTGTAAAATAAGGAACAACATAAGAGAAGGTTAAGACATATGTAGAGAAATTCAATCCAGTGATAAAATGAGCTGGAGATAGGTTATGCTTCTCAAAAAGCCGTGAGTGTTGAGAAGAAGTTGAACATGGGATAAAGCGGGTCCAGAAACACAAAGCCTGCTGAGTTACGGCTGTTTGATTCCAACTCCAGTGGGAAGATTTGGGGCCAGGGAATAAAGTGATCTTCTATGAGGCTCCTCTGACTGCTTTATGGACATCAGAAATAAATGCTTCAAAGCTGTTGAAGTGTGAGTGGAAAGGTGAGCAGACCACTGGCGGTGGAGGGGGAATGCAGACAATCAAGCTCTGATGGCTGCCTGGAGGAGGGTGACTGTGGCTAGGCCCGGAAATTTGTGCTTTTTGAAGAACAGCAGTTGACCGAAGAGCAGTGCTACCTAGGCCCTGAGTCAGGGGCTAGATGGACCTAGTGTCAGGCTGGGAAATGTAGGGGAGTGCCTCTTCCATGGGGTGTTCTCTCTGCCCTCAGCTCCATCCTGGGCCCTTGGCGTTGGTTATTTCATTGATTTCTTCTTATGGAGAAGGTATTTTTACTTCCATGGTGCCAGGCACTTTATCTGCCATGGTGGCAACTCCATGAGAGGGCAGTGGCTTACATCAGCGGTCGATGGAGTTCTGGGGCCAGATGATCCTTACAGCCATGGATCACATGGCAGTGACTTAAGCTCTCTGTACTGCAGCATTCCCATCTGTGGTCCCATCTGAGGATTGCTTAGGCTGCAGGTAGCTGCACGCAGCTGCAGGTAACTACAGGTAGCTGTAATGACCAGACTGAACAACAAGGCCCTTTACTCTCTTCCACAACTGGAAGGGGCTAGCTGGGCAGCCACAGTGGCTCAATGGCTCTGCTGGGTGGTGTGATGACACACCTCCACTCTTCTACCTCCCTGTCAGTGATACTCTTGGGCTGTAGGAATGGTGGTTGCTGCAGCCACTAGCATCGTCACATCCAGGGGTGACAACATCCAGAGGAAGAGGTGGGCACATTGTTTTAGAGCTCTTTCTCTGGAACTTCAGGATGGCTTTCTCAGAGTCACTGGCCAGAATGGGGTCCTATGTTTATTTATGACCCCATGAGGAGGGTGGGATTGCCTGGCTTGTTGTAGATTAAATGAGGGGTCTGGGGGACAAGTGCAGGGCTGGGTGGTGTCTAGTCAGTCACTGTGGCCACCATCCTCCATGAGTGGATTGCTCTAGAGATCCACGGTCAGGTTCTGGGGATCATGCTTGGCACATAGTGAGTGTGCAATCAATTTTAGCTCTGAAAGAGATTTATCTTAGAAGACCAGGCAGCTCAGTGACTCTGACATCAGAGCCCGTGTCTTCATTTCCTGTGTGGCCTCTGGTCTGAGCCCTGAATACATGACCAAGACTAAAGAAGGTATAGACAGAGTTTGTGGCTAAGTCACTAGCTCCCTGAGGGCAAAGCCTTGGCTTCCCAGCCCCTCCTGTACCCTACAGTTCTCACATGGACCACGCTCAATATGACTTGTCCCTCCCTGAGGTCCTTGCTATCATTCTCAGCATTCCAGCCATCCCAAGCTGCATGGAATCCAGGAGAACCTTGTTCTTCACCTCACAGGTCAGGATGTACAGACTCAGCCCCCTGCAGAGCCGGGTTACTCAACTCTGAGGAATTTCTGGGAAATGCAGAGGCTGAGCTCTGCCTTGAGCAGATCACCAGCTCTGAGCCCTTGGGCGCATTATATCACCTTGCTGTCTCAATTTTCTTATCAGTGAAATGGGGTAATAAATCTTTACCTCATCGGCCTGTTCTGGCGGTGAAATGAGATCACATGGGTGAAACACATGGCCCAGCGAGAAGGAATTTCTTGCCTTCAATTCATTCTTCTCTAGGGAGGTGATAGTCACATAAAAGTAACCATTATATGCTTTAAATTCCAATGTCATGTAGTCCAGTCACAATGTCATGCAACTGTCAACTCTACTTCCCATTCTCATTACCTCCCCTACCAAAAATCCAGTACTGAAATGTCACCCCCTAGTTCCTTCTGCACCC